>BSBK01005632.1:0-282500 GCA_027943335.1 Chamaecyparis obtusa
AGTTTTGTATTCTTGTGTGTGTGTGTGTTATCATTGCAATGTCTTTTATTGATGGTTGGTTGGATTAAAGATAAATGTTAATAAATTATGATGGATACATTAAGTTATTGTACATGTCGATTTTCCACCTCCCCTCTCAACATTTGGAAGTGTTCAAGAATTTGTATCAAAACTGACTTCCTCTTGAAGAAGCTTCTCTTGAGGTAGATTCAAGATGGAAAATGAACATGGTGTCAAAGTGCCAAAGTTTGATGGAATGAATTATACTTTTTAGAAGGAAATGATGGAACCACATATAGAATCTATTCCATTTGGAGTTGTAGAACCTATCATAAATCACTGCACTCCTCCAATATTTGGTCCTCCTTATACACCAGATGAAATCAAGGCACATAAGAATAATATGAAGGCTAGGAATGCTATTATCAATGGGTTAGGTAATTCAGATTTGATGAAAGTCATGGGATGTAAGACCACATATAATGTTTGGGACAATCTAGGAAACATATATGAAGGAGACAAGAAGATCAAGGAAAACAAGCTATAGAGTCTAAAGCATAAATTTGTAAATTCTAAGAATTTTAGGGGATGGGAATATAGAGGGTTAATTGCACTGAGTGAATGAAATTATAAGTGTAATTAGAGGTAGTGGTGTACCTATAGAAGAAAATGTTCTATTGAAATTGATGAGAACTATACCTAGACCCTACAAAACTTTGTTGGTTGTCATTTAAAAAAGAAATGATATGGATAAAATATATTTTAGAAGAGATATATGTAGTATTTTATTTTGACATGTTCAAAATTGAAGAAATATAGTATGAAAACAAAGATGATGCATTCAAGGCTACTAAGAAGATTGGAGATGTTCTTGAGGCAAGCTATGATCTAGATGATGTAGAAGTAAATTTTTTCTGAAGACTGAACAAATGATTCAAAAGGTATAAAGGTAAGTTTCCCTTCAAATCTTTCAATTCTATAAAAGTAGGACATTGTGCTACTAAATGCCCTTTTTTAAGGAAGATGATAAGATGCCTGATGATGGTGAGAAAAAAGATAGTTATAGAAGGAATAACATAAATACTAGGACATATAACAGAGATAAAGTTAAGAAGATTTTTTGTTCAATGGAGGCACATTCATTAGAGGATGAAGATAGAAATGATTCAAATGATGAAGTGTTATACTTGGACATTAAGGAGAATGATCAGTAATAGATCTAGAAGTCAAAATTCCTCTACATGCAAGAGAATAATTCATACCTTGGATAATTGATTATGAATGTTCAAACCACATCAAGGAATAGAAGAGAAGCTATTACAACATTTATTAGAATGGTATGTAAAGGCTATATATGAGTTGAGGAATAAATTTTGAGGATACTATTAAAAATATTCAAAATCACATGAAGGAAAAAGGTTTTGAGACTATCTTTGTCTTTAAGAACATTCAGATACTTGAAAGGGAATCCCCAACTTTGGATTATGGTACAAAGGGGATAATGATTTCCCTTTGAAATATTTACTGATCTGTTGATTGGGCCAGATGTGCAAATGAAAAAAGAAGTACAAGATGTGGTGCATTTTTCTTAGAGACAGGCTTATCTGTTGGACAAGAAAAAATAAAGATTCAATTTTATATCACTACAAAGGCAAAGCATATTATAGTACTAGTATCTTGTCATTCTCAAGTAATGTGTGTTAGTAAACAGATTTTTCCTTCGAAAAAGAGATAAAAAAAAGAATAACTCAAGACGCCCAGCATGAAGAAAAAAGAATACTAACAGTTGGACAGAATTGCCATTGTATTGGTAATCACCCTCTGAATTGAGAGGTACAACTCCCTCTTAGAAAGATCTACAAACAAAATTAAATACTGATTATGTCTTTTGACCAGAAGACACGAAGGAAATTGGCATTCATTTATCAACAGAAATTAATGCAATTATAGATTAGAAAGTATCAGAGATGAACAAACAAATGGCCAACTCCACTTATCTAATCTTCCCAATTATAGAGATAACAAAAGGGAATTAAATGACTTGTTATGAAAAATGTAGACATGCAAACCAACTAATTTACCTATAAACATATATTTGACAAAATGGCATTCGATGATGTTCAGAAACACAAAAGAAACAATCAACTGATTGATTACAATCAAAGAAAATAAGTATACAAATCAACTGATTTGTAACACAAACACCTCTTTATTTCAAAACATAAACATAATAGCCAACAGATCATTATGTTCCTTGCCATTACAATCAAAATGCAAAATGCAAAAAAAAAGTAGTTCCCCTACTGTCCCTGTTACAAAATACTGAAAATAAATTCTCCCCTCCTTCCTATAGTCGACTAACTGCTGGAAAAAGAAGCCCCTTCTATAGAAAATTTCCTCTTTTTTTGCCCCATTCTTGAAAACTACCTTCCCTTTTTGTAACTTCTCCATTCTTTGGAATAACTAATTCTTGGACATTTATTTGATTAAAATCATTTTATTTTCCCATCCACCTCTCTGTAGATATATCAACGATGTTTAATCTTTAAATGAATCAAAGGTGTCACATAAAGTTTAAAAATAAAATCTTTAAATATCTTCCAAGTGTCATTTTTAGAAGATTACTAGATGTCTTAGTTAGGATGGGCTAACGTACCAAAATTAGTATTTTTCTTGACAGAGAAATTAGGTGTCCATGCGGGGGGCATAACTTTTTTCTCCGCAGTTGGATCAACCTAAGTTTCAGATTTGTTGGTCACAACCTAGCTTGCTGCATTCTGACTGGAGAGATTTTAATAAAAATATCCAAGTCAAAAGATATTGGCTACTATTTGAGGGTATATATGACTATCATTGCATTTCTTTTATTTAGCCATCACCAACAATGAATTTCTCATGAATATTCTGGACAACTATTTGATAAAGCCATGACTTTATGAAATCAAAGTATGGTCTCACCTCTTTTACTAAACCAAGGTGAATTTTTTCTTATAACTCAGGCTTCCATATTGAGCTTGCAGTAACAAAGGAAAATCATATGATATAAGTAATTGCTTTAATGTTGCCACTCTTACACTTTGCTCAGACTTCCCCAATACAATTCATTTCAGAGGAGCTTTCAACAAATATTGAAAAAGCATTCCTCACTCCATACTTTTCATGGGCCCATCATTCTGATATTAATGATCTCAAACTAAAATAATTGCATATTGGGTCCATATAGACCATCAAGCTAATCCATCCTTTGAACTGGCATTTTAGAATCCTGAAGTTTGAACTTTGCAAACTACATTTCAAACTTTGAACTTTGAACCTTGAGGTTCTTAGTTCAAGTTCAACATATCCTTGAACATTTCCCTTTCATAAATTATAGTTTACCAAAGAATCATTAGCAATAAAAATCAGTAAGATATCGAGACAATTTAGGAACTTTTCTCATGGGGCTGATTTTTAAAAGTTTAAAACTTGGGGTGTTGGAAGCAAGCCAAAAACTAGCTCTGACTGGGGATGTTTGTTGTGAGGAACATGAAGAATCCAACAATCTCTGGTAAAAGACCAGTGCTCATCCATTGGGGAAACAAAGTCGGCATACAAAAAAGATCAAAGGGACTACTTGTAGAGAGGGGAAGAGCAGGGGAAAACCCAAAACAATTAAACTACTAGCAAGAAAAACTAACAACTAAACTAAACACCACCAAAAGCTTAGAGAGCAGCAAGATATTTACAAGTATATACAGGGCTAGTAGCCCATATCTCCAGAGATGCCTCTCATTGGTCATGTGAAGCCATTGACCAGCTATGAAAAATATCTGCTAATGCGAAAGAGTGGTTGATACATAAGATGCACCATTCCAAATAAACATCTGGTGACTGCTGCAAAAAGAGATTCAACTATAATATGCCGCAAAAAATTTAAAATCATGTCGGATCCATAAAGCCAATTCACATCATAAATCTCAGGCCACACTCTCTTGGCATCATTTTGAGTAAGGTGATTTGTATCACTAATAGCTACATCCTTCTCCTGGGAAAAACATATCAAAACATTGGGGAAGTGTCCTGTAAGAACACTAAAATCAAAGCCTAGAGTCAGGCTCACTGAAAGTTCACCTTCTATAAAGTCCATCAACAACTTTATTTTTAAAATAAAATGCCTCTAATATTTGGGGCTGAGACCATTCTTCTTGAGTTGGTGTGAAATCAAACAAGAAGGCCTCGTATTCTACCTCCTCCTCAAGCTCATAAACATTAGGCTCTAGATGATCAATTAATATATTTTGATCAACACTAGGCCAAACAAAGGAAGCATTTGGATCTTTAATATCACAAATAAAAGGCATCAAAGATAAACTGCTCTTCACCTCAAATATACTCTTATGGTTTTCATCATGTACCTTGGTGATCATTTGGAAATCATAGATCAAGTCTTCTTTAGTTGCCTATAATAGCCAAGGATGATTTGATGAAGAGGCTTTTAAATGGCTGTTGTGCTTTGGATGCACTTCCACCTTCTTGCTTGGTTGCAGCATGGTCATGCCACCATGGTTTTCAAGATGACCCTCCTTTTGCTCATTCTCATCACATAGATCATAAGGGATGAGGAGGGGATTATCCTGAACTACAAAATCTTTGATAAACTCAGCAGGTGAGTATAATGCATTCACACTACCCCAAACAATCTCACCATCATTATTCCCCAATTGATTCTCTACTGCTGCAATGCCAACTATATTGTTGCCTTGGCATTTAGAAGAAAAATCAGAATTCAAAATTTCTTCTTGCATGTTACAAGCTGAACTATCCTTATGGTATATAGTTAAAGGCAATAATTTTTGAAAAATACTTTCAATGACCATAGGATCAAACTTAATAGGAAAAGCCTCTTCTTGCTGAATGTGATTAAAATCTTTATCAAGTGAAAATAAAGGTTGAAAATTGTAAGTCTTTATCTCTTTATCATCACTTACCAACAACCCTTATATGGCATGAGACTCTTCTTGAAAATGCAGCTCCTCTTATTGACTTTGTTGCTGACTTCCCTTTTGCAGCTGATCAAAAATCCAAGGCACTGATGATTTTTTGATTGGTGATGAAAAATATTGATCTTCAGAGACCAAGAGATTGGAGAACAAGGGTTCTTTAATCTCAAATTTTTCTTTAGATATCTTTGTAGTAGCAGGAACTCCTTCAATCAGAATTCTTGAGATTATTATATCTTTTATGCAAACATTCCAGTACTATGGCAGATCATCAATCTTCAATGGGATTTAACTTATCCCTTTCAGCTTCACAAATGCTCCCTTTGAAGGCATTCCAAAGATACTGGAGCATCTCATCTCTCTCTGAATTAATTTCATCAGCAGTAGGCTTATTTTGAGGATGTTCCCTTGAGTTGATTTCTTGTTCACTCATAACTGAGTAATTGCAAGAGATATAACTCGATGAAATCACTGAAGATTCTTCCTCCACAACCTCCAATTCTTCTCAGATCTACTGCACTTTTCTCTTGCAAGCCTCCAAATCTTTGAGCTTGTGAAATCTGTGACACAAACTCATCCATAACAAGGTAGAGGTGTGGTCATCTTCAAGGCTTATCTTCAACTTCACAGGCTCTGAAATACTTTGTTTATAATGTTCCCATAAATCTTGTAGAACCTTATCATTCATCTGAAGAATCTCCGGGATAGTGGGGCCTAGTCCTTTTCCCATTCTTACAACTCTTTTGGATTTGCATCAAGAATCAACAGAGTCACCACTTTATCAGAGTCACCAATCTCCTGCATATGGAGATATATATATAAAACTAAGGAAATAATTATTCAATATTGGTCTTCATTTCCAGTCCCTAGTAGAGTCGCCAAAAATCTATTAGTAAACAGATTTGTCCTTCGAAAAGAGATAAAAAAAGAATGACTCAAGATGCCCAACATGAAGAACAAAGAATACTAACAGTTGGACATATTTCCATTGTATTGGTAATCACCCTATGAATTGAGAGGTACATCTCCCTCTTAGAAAGATCTACAATGAATTAAACACTGATTATGTCTTTGACCAGAAGACACAAAGGAAATTGGCATTCATTTATCAACATGAAATGAATGCGATTATAGATTAAAAGACTCATAAATGAACAAACAAATGGCCAACTGACCACTTATCTAATCTTCCCAATTATAGAGATAACAAAAGGGAATTAAATGACTTGTTTTGTAAAATGTAGACATGCAAACCAACTGATTTACCTATAAACATATATTTGACAAAATGACATTCAATGATGTTCAGAAAAATGAAAGAAATAATCAACCGATTGATTACAATAAGAGAAAATAAGTATATAGATCAACTGATCTGTAACACAAACACCTCTTTATTTCAAAACATAAGCATAATATCCAATAGATCATTATGTTCCTTGCCATTACAATCAAAATGCAGAATAAAAAATAAAGTAGTTCCCCTCCTATCCCTATTATAAAATACTGAAAAATAAATTCTCCCCTTCTTCCTATAGCTAACTGACCACTAGAAAAAGAATCCCTTTCTGTAGAAAATTTTCTCTTTTTATGCCCCATTCTTGAAAACTACCTTCCCTTTTTGTAACTTCTCCATTCTTTGGAATAAATAATTCTTGGACATTTATTTGATTAAACTTGTTTTATTTTCCCATCCAGCTCTCCGTAGATATATCAATGATGTTTAATCTTTAAATGAATCAAAGGTGTCACATAGAGTTTAAAAATAAAATCTTTAAATATCTTCCAAGTGTCATTTTTAGAATATTGCCAGATGTCTTAGTTAGGATGGGTTGATGTACTGAAATCAATATTTTTCCTGATAGAGAAATTAGGTGTCCATGCGAGGGGCATAAATTTTTTCTCCACCATTGGATTGACCTAAGTTTTAGATATGTTGCTCACAACCTAGCTTGCTACATTCTGACCAGAGTGATTTCAAAATAAATATCCGAGTCAAAAGATATTGGCTACTGTTTGAGGGTATATATGACTATCATTACATTTCTTTTATTTAGCCATCGCCAACAATGAATTCCTCATGAAGATTCTGGACAACTATTTGATAAAGCCATGACTTTATGAAATCAAAGTATGGTATCACCTCTTTTACTGAACCAAGGTGAATTTTTTCTTCTAACTCAGGCTTCCATATTTAGCTTGTAGTAACAGAGGAAAATCATATGATATAAGTAATTGCTTTAATGTTGCCACTCTTACACTTTGCTCAGACTACCCCAATACAGTTCATGGCAGATGAGTTTTCAATAAATACTAAAAAATAATTCCTCACTCCATACTTGTTGTGGGCCCATCATTCTGATATTAATGGTCTCAAACTAAAATAATTTCATATCAGGTCCATATAGACCATCAAGCTAATCCATCCTTTGAACTGGCATTTTAGAATCCTGAACTTTGAACTTTGCAAACTACATTTCAAACTTTGAACATTGAACCTTGAGGTTCTAAGTTCAAGTTCAACACATCCTTGAATGCTTCCCTTTCATAAATTACACTTTACCAAAGAATCATTAGCAATAAAAATTAGTAAGATATCGAGACAATTTAGGAACTTTTCTCATGGGGCTGATTTTTAAAAGTTCAAAACTTGGGGTGTTGGAAGCAAGCCAACAATGTGGATGAATAAAACTCTTAAGGGTATGACAATATGTTGGTACCCATATAGACCCTGGTAATAAACCTTTTAGTTTAGGGTCTTGAACCTCTTTGAACTAAGCTCATAGCATTTTAGAGTGGTTCAATTTGCTAAAGTAGGTTTAAATGGTTTATTCTAATTCATCTTAGTTCAATATGGTTTGATGAATTCACTGTTGTGAGATGTCTGGTGATTTCATTTCAAAAGTTTGGTTCCAAGAAAATGAGTTGTCAGTTCAAATATATAAGTCCATCAGTGCAGAAGATCAAATATCTCAAGGCCAGGTTCAGTAGTTTGAATTTCAAAGTTCATTCCAAATTCAACAGTTTAAAGCTACAAGTTCGAGGTTTAGAATCCACATAACTCAGATTCAGTAGGCTTCATCAGTTTAAAGGCCCACAGTTTCAACATCAAATTTCAACATAGAGATAAGATCCAGTAGTATGGTCCAAGGATTTGAGTGGATACTTCAGTACTTGTATTGAAACTTAATGGCTACTAAGACCACATCTACCTTTAAACTTACATCAGTGGTGAGATAGAAGTAATTGTTTATTACAATGCACATAAAATAGCCAATTTGACAGATAATTGGAAGGCACTAAGTTGTTTAGAGCTTACAAAACAAGTGGACTATTTCATGTTTGTATGGGACTGATTACATAAATTAGAGTTGAAATTCCTGGTAAGATTCTCTAATGTGATCCTCGAGCCCACCATGTAAAAGCACTACAGAGACTTTGCTCAAACATTACTGATTCACATAATTATCTAATTCGAAAGATCTCAAAACTGATAGGATTTTATTGGTGCCTCCAATAGCATGAAGTTTTGGGCAATCAATGATGAGGATTTTTGAGGGTGTTGAAGCTATTGACAGAATTACATGTGTCTGGAATCATCAATATCAAAATCACTAGACATGGTAAGAAGGAAATGTCGATGGTCATAAAAGGCATGATCACGGGGTCAGTCACAAATTGTTTCAATCACAATAAGATCAAAAGTTACACAATCTAAAATCTCAATAACATTTGGTGATGGTGCAGCTCAACCTCTACAGTCAGGCACCGCAGTCAAAGCCACCAGTTCAATGGTTGAGTGATGTCAAAAGTGCTTAATCATTAGTCTCAAATGTGAGTGATCATGGAAAAGGGATCATCAATGAGCCTAATCAAACATGAATGATGCATGCAAAATGTTTGATAGGGTCTCAACCCTAGTCACCCATCGGTGAAAGAAAATAATTACTGGTCAGCATTCATCGGGTCAAATGTCTCTTTTATTGGGATAATGTAAATCAGGATGTCTAATGTCTCTCTGAAATAACATGAAGAGATTTTAGACATGAAAAACAACAACATGAAGGATAAGATGTTGGATGAACTCTTCATTATCACCCTTGAATTTCATTTGAAGACAATCACTTAATCTCAACAGAGCATAGAAGATGCCTAGTGTACTTAATGGCAACCGACATTGGAAGTGGTTACAGGTTCTATCCCCGTGACATCCGCTAAAGATAATTGGAGTCGCAGGTTCAACAATAGAGAATGGGGCATCAATTTCTCATATCATGGTTACCCTCAAAATGACCATGTCAGCTTCAGATGGAATAAGCTCTCCACTGTGTGATGATATTTCTACTTAATACTCATGATTTTATAATTGCAGAACCAGATAATTGTCCATGTGTAAGAAGTAATTTTTGTTGGACTAGTGCCAAGGATTGAGTCAAGGATCACCAAATTGTGACAAGGTGTTGAAGTAGCACCAAATTTACTATTACAGAGACCATATCTTTCAATCAATTCTCATAACATACCGTCCCCTGAGCTTCTGTTCTCCAGCTTGCTAAACAATGGTAAATTTTGTTCAACAAATCCAAATTATAGCCGTATATTTCTTGGAGACATTCAAATGAAGAAAGGGAATCGATTGATTCATTGGGGAGTACTCCAACACTAAAATTGAATGTTAGGGTTCGCTGCAAGTTTGTAAAACTCGAACCAAGAATGGTGGGTCATTTTGAGTGAACTTCAGTGGCACATAGTGTGCAGGTGTGTCACATAAAATGTGCAGGCGTGTCACATGAAATTGGCAACACGTACAAAAGGGGCTCAAGAATGTTACATGAATCCCAAAAAAAATATGAAGATCTAGGTGACATCAATCTAGATTGACAGCCCACTTCATGATGCTCGGTGTTGTTCGATTAACATTTGGCCACATACCAAACATATATGAGCCCCGTATGTGAAGTTTAATTAAAGAGACATTTGACAATGTTGAAAACACCAATCTAATATTTAGTTCTCATAACTATATATTATATAGTATCGATAAAAGGTTTTATAAACTTTGGAAAGACTCTGATTCTCAAGAATCAGTTATAATAACCGAACACCAGGCTTGTGAATTTGACATATGAAAGAAATGATGGAAAAGGAATATTTTTTTGAAGAATCAGTTATTATGAAATAGAAACAGAAAGGTCATCAGGAGAAACAGAACAGTCAAGGAGGGGATCTATTTATTGTAATTTCTTTCCATGGCTACGGGTTCCAGATTCCACCTGACCCGAGAGTCTTTGTGCTAGGGGAAGGATAGTTTAGAGTTTAGTGGTAATGTAGGGAAGGGAGGAATTTTGTTTTCAAATAATGATAAATGGATAGGACCAGCAGGGCCTTTGTTGTTTTGCTGCATTCAGAGAAGGAATTGTTAGCATATTAAGACTTTGATTTTAGATGTTCAGTTCCTGATCAATCTTCATCTTTGAATGATATTGATATCTTTGAATGCATACCTGTTATATTTGATCATTAACACAATCATTTATGGACTATGTGCTATAATTGTTTCATGTTTTTGGAAAGGATATTTCATCTATCTTTCTTAGCTTCTTTCTGCAATGCAGTATTTAGGCAAATGATTTTTGTAGCTTTTAATGTCCTGTTCTTTTCAGTAAATTAGGCTTTCACATCTATTTCATGTTTATGAATAGATGTTTGTAAACCTTTATTGCTTTCTGGTTAAAAGCATTACCGATTATAGTGTAATTTAATTCATTGTAAATCTTACACGGGGAGCTGTACCCAGATAATTCAAAGGGCAGTTATGCTTCTCAATAGCGAAGTGACCCAACTGTTGGTGTTAGTTAAGTCTTTGTGTTTGGGCTTTAAGGGTCATTTTGTAAGCATTTCCTTGGAAGAAAAATCTATTCACTAACACAATATTTTATGATGAAGCTATTCCAATGATGTGTCATAACATGAGAGGTATTAATATTTCAAAAAAATTGGTGATGCACTCAAAGTTTAGGCACATTTCTATCTAGTATCTTTTTTGAAAAAGGAAGTGAAGTTAGAGTATGTACCCACTAAGGAATAGATTGTAGATACATTCACAAAGGAATTGGAAAATGATACCTTTGAGTATCTTTGAAAGATTTTAGGGGTTATTGCCCCTTTTTTCAAACTAGATACATATGAGGGGTGCATATTTCCTAAGGGAGAACTATTGTCTATCACATGTTTGCTAGATTGATGTAGTTTTTTCTCTCAAGAGGAGTAGTAAAGGTTGTGGTTTGTTGGAAATATAGATTGAGTAACTGAGAGGGGGGGTGAATCAGTTAACCACAAAAATATTTCCACAGATCCCTTAGATGTCTTAATAATTCATTTATTGCTATCACTCGGTAATCATATAGAGAAATGCTGAAACTCGGTTATTACAGTGAGTATTAATTATAACTGTTCTTAAGTATTCATCAGTGATTAACAGCATGCATAAAGAAAATAACATGAACACAAGAGACATCAGATTTAATGTGGAAACCCAATATGGGAAAAACCACCAATGTAACTAGTTACTATTTTTCACTCTTCTGAAGTGAGCCCTGTTAGGAGCCAACCCGGTTAAAGGTTACAAAACACACTGTTAGGTGTGACCTTGTTAGAGGATTTAATCACCCTATTAGGAGTGGCCTTGTAAGAGGTCTTTGAAACAATTCAATAGAACTGTCACCTTGTTAGAGGATTTACAAAATGGCTATTAAACCAACTCTATTAAGAGATTTTGAAATCACTGCTACAATGGTAAGAAAGTAACAATGAAGTGACTTGAATAATGATGCAACTAAATTACTGATTATAGATCTCTGTTCTACTTTACTAGATCCTTTTTGATCAAATAAATCTTTGCTGCTCCTCAAGGATATCTAACCATCCTTCAAAATTTGCACACACCTTCCTTCAAAATGATTTGCATGTTCGCTCACAAATTTCCACACTTTCACACTATTCTTCTCACCTCTTAATTCACCACTTGACCTTCTATATATATACCATTCAGATTGTCAAGTCGGCACTAATAATCATTAACACTCATTACAACAGTCGGCTGGAATAAACAAACTTTATTTCTCAAATTAACAAAATCCTTTATTGGGCCGACCTTGCTCGGTAAATACTAATCCTGAAAAGATTTCCTTCGGTGATCGAGTGAACTCAGTAAACACTATGAATTTTGCAACATCCTTTGGAGATCGAGAGATCTCGATAGACACTAAAAACTGCCTATTGACCAACTGAGCTTAGTAGACACATAGAACTGCTTTGCTGACTGACTGAGCTCGGTAAACACTGGGAACTGCTTTGCTGACCGATTGAGCATGATAATTGATATGACATTTGTGTGACATCAAAGACAACACATAATTAATCCAACAATCTCCTTCAGAGAATTGTATCCAACAATCTCCCTCTTTGGCATTGATGGCAACACAACATGTCATAGCACAATGAAATTTCACAGAAAACATAGAGTAAGGAACATATCCTTAGCCTCATTCTGATTCTCATCTATGAGAATTCCCTCTGTCAGCAAACTTCTCTTTCAGACTGAAAACTCTCCCTCTTGAATTCTCAAATTCTCCTTCTTAGAAATTTCTTGAAATGATAGCAAACTCTCCCTTTTTGACAACACATGCCAAAGACAATACACACACTTCTGGTGAATACCAATGTACCTTAAGTACTAATTCATATGCAATGATTCCTTGACTAAGCTACATCAACTAACTGATCTTCAACATGCTCTGGTTGATGCATCACTAAAACTTTATTTAGTGAGCCTCGGATAGGGGAATGACCCCTAACTTACCTCTTAGATACAAGAATGCATCCTTAGGTAGTGGCTTGGTGAATATATCTGCAATCTGTTCTTTTGTATGAATATATTCCAATCTAATTTCCTTGTCCTGCACCAATTCTCTGACAAAGTGATATTTTATAGCAATGTGCTTGGTTTTGGAATGCATAACTGGATTCTTTGAAATATTTATTGCACTTGTATTATCACAAAATATAACAACTGGTTCTTTGATCTCAACCTTCATGCCTTCCAATAACTATTTAAACCAAACAATATTAGAGTAGTTTACTATTGCAGCAACATATTCTGATTCTGCTGTGGATTGGGATGTGCAATTTTGCTTTTTATTGGTCCAAGATACCAACCTCTTGCCAAGAAAGAATGCTCCACCACTTGTACTCTTTCTATCATCAACAAAGAGAATAAAGAATTTTTCTCCAGTATAGCTCTCAATTCCAATAGGTCCACATAAATCAGTATGCACAATTTCCAAAATATCTTCAGACTGATAGTTTTTACTTTTAAAGCTAGTCTTTCCCATTTTTCCAATCTGACAATTCTTGCATAGACCAACATCAGGTTTCTTCAAAGTAGGAATGCCTCTTACTTTCTTGAATTTTCTTATTTTCACCATATTATCAAAATTTACATGACATAACCTTTTGTGCCATAACCAACTTTCTTCAATTTGAGCAATAAAACATGAGCATTCACCAAGATCAAGATAAAACAAGTTACCTTTGGTTTGTTTGCTTGATCCAATCAGTTTTCCCTTGTCATCTACTAGTCTTGCTTTGCCATGCATGAATTCAACTTTGAATCCAATCTTGATTAGTTGTGCTACACTTAGAAGATTATGCTTTAGTCCTTCAACCCAATATGTATTATCACATATAAGTTCTTTGGTTAATGAGATTTGTCCTCTTCCTTTTATGCAACAAGGTTCATTGTTTCCAAACCTTACATTACCACCATCATAGTCTTCAAGGTGTTCAAACTTTGTTCTGTCACCAGTCATATGATGTGAACATCCACTATCTATGATCCATGTATCATTTTTGCTTATATGAGAGATAAGTGCCATCTCATCTTCATCATCATCAGATTCATCTTTTACAGCAATGAAGAAAATTTCTTCTTCACTATCATCAGAATCCTTAGCCAAAAAATATGTTTTCTTACCTTTATCCTTGAATGATTTGTAATTCTTCCTGCCATTGTACTTGTGACCTTTCTTCTCATCCTTACTTTGCTTGTTTGGGCACCTAGCTGCAATATGACCAATTTCTTCACATGAAAAATAGATTAAGGGAGTTTTACCTTTGTATTTACCTCTGCCTCTAGTATATTTCTTTGCAAGTAATGCTTCAATAACTTCAAGATCACTATCAGAACTTTCCTCTGATTCTTCTTCACTTTTTGACTAGATTTTCTTGCCCTTCTTAAGTGAAAGTTTGGCCTCAAATGCTGATTCAATATTTTTGGAAGTTGGAACATAGTTGTCATAGTTATCCAACTCAAAAGTTGTCAATCTTCCCACTGAGGCATCCAAAGTTATATTGTGATTTTCTTCACATCTTCTTTCTTGAATAACAAACACTCTTATTGCATAGATAGGGAGTAAAGTTTTGAGAACCTTACTTATAACTGTTTCATCATCAATTGTTCCTCCAAAAGCTCTGATTGCACTAACACTTGCCTTGATCCTTTCAACATATTTTGCAATGTTTTCATCTTCTCTCATTTTCATCTGATCAAACTATCCTCTTAGGCTTTCTGCTTTGGCTCTCTTCACATTTTCATCACCACCATAAATTTTCTTCAGCTTGTTCCACATTGCATAAGTAGTTTTGCAGTCTTTGATCTCATCAAATTCTTCATAGTTGAGAGCTGATGCAATGTCTATCATCATGGTGTTATGGTTCTTTTTCTTTGCAATGTCTTCAATGGTTAATTTTCCAGTAGGAGTTGTATATTCTTGATCAAGATATTTGCATCCTGAATCACCAATGGAAGCCAGATGAAGTCTCATGAGACCTTGCCATGCTGAAAAGTTATCTCTGTTAAGCCTTGGAATTTCTCTCTTGTAAGACATCCTGATCTTTAGCTTAGGTCCTTGAAACCCTTCTTGCAAGCACCAAAAGCTCTGATACCAATTGTTGGTATTATTTTTGTGGTTAACTGATTCACCCCCCCCCTCAGTTACTCCATCTATATTTCCAACAGTGGTTTCCTAATTGCAAGAAGGAATTGCAAAGATAAGGTTTCCCTATTAGGGGAGGAATTGTTTGTAGAAACTTTTATGGTATTATTGGAAAATTTGTAGTTATTCAAAAGGAAGTTGTATACCAGTAGAGGAGAGAGATGTTTTGATGTACTTAGAAGTTTTTTTAGTAGTTTACCCTTTTCCCTTATGTCAAAGGGGGGGAAGTTATAGAAAATGAGAAAAGAGAAGTACAAATTATTTTTTTGTCAGTGTTGCCATAAATAAAGGATTGTTATAATTATATGCTTTGTGTTGTCACTAATGTCAACTACGTGTTTTTATTAATGCCAACTAGTTGTATTTTCATGTTTGTGTACTAATTTAGAGAGTTGGAAAGGTATGTATTAATGTCAACTAGATTTAGAGAGTTGTACTATCTAGTGTATGTAAATTTAAAGATATAGATGAAAGATTATTTGGTGGTTAATATGCAAGAAAGGGAATTTGATGGTTGATATGCAAGGAAGAGTATCTGATGGTTGATACACATGAAAGAGTTTCTAATGTCTAATATGTACGAAAGAGTATTTGAACTACTAATAGAGGTTTAATATTATATGTTCAGATGTTATTATTTTTGGTGGTGATAGAATTTAGTATAAGGAGTATCCAGAAGATGGAGGTTTGGGAAGCTAGAATATGTAACAAAGAGTATTTAAAGTTCATATGGGAGAATACTCTACATTCCTCTTCATAAGTTAATGATGGTTTTTTATTCTAGTTATACTATGATCTATAAATATTACATTGGTCTATTTTTAGCTCACCGGTTGTTCTATAGTGGAATTTGTATTTTGTTATTTTCAGACAATGAGGCTTATTGTCATGGATGGTCAAGATAGTTCTAGATTGGTAATTTAGGTTGTGTGGTTTGGTGGACATCTTCAGATGGTTCATACAATATTTTAGTTCATATATCTTGTGTTATTTTTATCCATAAGTGAAGTAATGTAGCTTTGAATACAACATTATTGTCTATCTTGGTCTCTGACCAACTTAGTTTATTGTGGTGATTTGATTTATGTTATTATAATTTGGCCCACTAGTACATTTGACCCACTTTTTTTACCAACATTTCCGACCAAGCATTAAAATGGATTTGCTTGGTTGGTTTATAGAAGGAAAATTTTGATTATTTTTAACCCATTCCCATGTTGGTCAGAATTATGACAACCATGACATGTTTGTCAGAATTATGACAACCATGACATGTTGGTCATAATTACGACCAACATGGGCATATAAATTATAAAAAAAAAGATGGTTTCATTTTGTTATTCTGCAAAACAAAGCTGAAGGGGGGAACGAGGGCATCTCTTGACACCACTTTCACTTCTCTCGACACCACCTGTAAGGGCATCTCTCAATTCATTCCCATATTATATTCACATCCATCATTATTTTGTATGTGAATGGTGGTGCTATCTTGGAATGAAGATTACATATTATTTATTCTATTTCATTGTTAAACCCTATGCCACCGGGTTATATTTGTGTTATCCCGTCAAACTACCCAAAAGCCACAAGAGTTATATTATATTCACAACCATCATAATAGGGGTTATTGGGTGCACTATTGAGATAAAAGCTTGATTTTCCCTTGACTGCATTACAAATGGCTCAACAGGAGGGGAGAAGAGGATTCAGAGAATGCCTTTGTGTTCTTTACTTATATAATTTGTATAGAGATGCTCTATCCTTCTTGTCATTATTCCTATCATTTCCTCCAAAATAATCTCTTTTCATGCATTTTATTTTTGGGCCTACACTTTGGAGGTATTAGTTCTATTTTGTTTACAAATTTACATTAGTGTTTTAAACCCTCTTTTTCTTTGGGCAATAATCTCCACAACTTGGTATCAGTACATTGTAATCATTTAATTGTCCCATGCTTCATTTGTACAACCCATCCATGAGTCTATGTTGCATATGTGATTTTTTTTGTATGAATGTATTTCTTAATTACCTTACATAGTAGTGTGGAAGACATTGGTTATGATATTTGTGCATATCTTTTCTTTCTTAATGCATCCTTCATTGGTGTTTCTCTCTATCATTTCTTATAATCTACGAGAAGTTTTAGGAATTTGTGTGGCATTTTGGGGTTTGGGTCTACATTTCCATCCATGAAGAAGACATTCATTTTGACTACCCAATCTCAGTTGTAAGTTGTAATATTTTAGCTATTGTTTTGAATTAGTTAGTGGCTATGATTCTTGGTTATTTTTGCATACTTTATTGGTGACTAAGATAGTAACACACACACACACACACACTAGTTTGTCAAAGTCAGAATCAAAATTATAAGTAGTGTGATAATTAATTAAACCACTTACTATTTTAACAATTAATGTATTATATTACTTAAATATTTTGATTATGTAAAGTAATTAAGTTCAGAGTGTAAAGTGATAATTGATAGGTTTTATTTGGGAATCATTTTATGTAGTCCTGACATTTTTCTATTGTTAGTGTGCTAATGGTATATGATGGTATTTGTAGATCTCACTCAAATGGTCAAATCAATAGAAGACTAAAAGTCATTGTATACTAGAAATAGTATCTTCATAGAATTAGTATTGAATAATAAATGAAATAGAAACTAGATAAACCACACTATAGCATTTATTTAGCAAATGAATGAACAATTAAGCATCCTATGGATCTCTATCTAAGAGTGTTAATGTGAAGCTCTCAGTAAGCTACCATTAATGACAGTCCTAGAATGAGAAAATATGATAAGATAAGCTAATTAACTCAATTCCAAATAGAAATGCTCAGATTAACTCTAAATTGCCTTTCTAGCTATAATTCTCAAGAGGTTAGATGCAATTCTCAGATTTGTGGTTATGAATTATGATGGATTTAGGCCTTCCTTTTATAGATTTAGGCAAGGGTATGGGGTGTAGTTGTGTTGATCATGATTAAGCTTGAGTTGAGTCTTTGGTTCCACCCTTTGAAGACAATTTAAATATTGTGTCCTCAAAGCTTGGGACAAGTAGACAAGATGAGTGGAGAAGATGCTCTCTCAATTTGAGTGATTGAGATTCATTTTGGCTTAATCCATGTGAATGCATTTACTTAAATCTCATTGGTTGAGGCTTTTTCATCCCCTTTTGGTTGTTGAGAGAAATTAGGATTTATTAATTGATTTGAATTCATTTATTTAGCCATGTACCCTTTGAATGGGTTGATTTTATTTAATTCAAAATATACAATTAATTAAATTAATTATGCGTTGATTTGATTTAAATGCTTTTAATGAATCTTTTGGCTTTAGATTTTGAATTATATTGAATTAAGACTTGATTTTAATTTTGATTGGCCAAATGTTTGATTCGATTCAATTGCCTTGATTTGCCTTGATTTGTCCGTAAATTGATTTTGTCCATTTTTTAGTGATTACAAGTGCCCCTCTTTGAGTTGACGTGCAAAGCGTGTCAATTCAAAGAATGTCTTGATTTAGCTTGATGAAAGTCCTGATTTAACTGATAAAGGTCTTGATTCTATCGATGGTCGATCTTGATGCTTTCGATGGTCGACCTTGATGTTCGATGAAAGTTGCAAATATTGATGATATCTAATGTGATTTTGATTGATTTGATATTCTTGATGATCAATCTGATGTTAGATTACTGATGTGATACCTGATTTGATCTGATTCGATGCTTGATGCCTCTCTCGATTGATTAGCAAAAAATTTCCCGATAAAAGATTATGCTTTGATTTGATGGTCGTTCTCCTGATTTAATGATGTTACTGTTGATGTTGATTATCCGATGGTATGCCCCCTTAGAAATGAAATAAAATTGATAGATGTTTGAAAATTTTGATGATTTAGGTCAATTTGCGTTGATTGAGTCAATTTATAATGGATTTCAATTTCATTTTTGATAATGTTTTTTGCATCCGTTTGATTACAAATGCCCTTGATTTGGCATAATTGATGAAAAATTTTGATCCCCAGGCCCTTCTACTGAAAGATCCCCTTTTTAGGTTAAAGATACCCTTTTTAGGTCAAAAGGTTTATATAAAGGGGTAAAAAGTCTTTTTACTATTCATTTTTACTCTCACTTTTGAATTTTTGAGCTTTGAACCCGTTTGACTTTCTGACGATGTCTGTCCCTATTCATGAGCATAGATTTGAGTGTGGTCGATAGTTCCAGCGGCCATAAAACTACAGACCTCTGGTGATTGCCAGAACTTCTTGATTTTATCATTTCATGCATTTAATTTCTAGAATTTCAAATTTTTCATGCTAGAACTCTTTTTTTTTTGTTTTTAATTTCCAAATAGTGTTTTTGCCCATTTGAATAGCACTTTGACCTTTCAAATAGCACTTCTGCGACTTTAAGTTGTGATTTTGCATTCTAAAACTACGTGTTTACATGCCAGTTTTTTGCCCTAAATTGCTTTTGCCTTGTCAAATAACACGTTTAACATTAATTTCACTTTTTCATATTATAATAGCACTTATGACTTTTAAATCAGTGCTTTCAAATTATTTTAGCGCCTTTCTTGAATGGCACATTTGATCTGTTAAATAGCACATTTACAAATTTAAACAACGCATTTCATTTTAGTGCTTTTAAAGCTTGAGATAGCGCTTTCACCTCTTTAGGAAAGTTTTTAAATTGACTTAGTCAACTTTCAACCTATTCAACATCATCGATCAGCTGATTGGTTAAGGTAATGAACTTAATATTATAGTGAGTCATAATATGTTAGTATGAGTTAGTCATAATTTGAATGTTGGATTGTCAATCTAGATTTAGATGATGGGTGATGATGAATTTTCCATTCTATCTGAGTAAAAGAATGAAAATTGATTATGATTTGATATTTGTAAATGTTTGATTGACTTAGGATAATCCAAGTGATAACTGATTTCAAAATTGATATGATTGAACTTGCTTTTTGCAGGTAGTGCTTAAGTCATTGGGTGTTCGTGGGTCTTATCCTTTATCATTTAGTATGGTCCAGGACTTGATTTTGGGTGATCATAGACATAATAGTCTATGTGGCTTATCTTTCCTTTTGCATCTACCTCAATTCTAAGTGAATCAGGGTCTGATTATGACTATGGCTGAGCGTTGGCACTCAGACCATAATACCTTCCATCTTCCTATGGGATAAATGACTATTACTCCTGAGGATGTGTTGTTGGAAATATTCAAGAATTAACCAAGTTACTGAGAGGGGAGGGGTGAATCAGTAACTTCAAAATTTTCTTTCAGATGTATTAACATATAGTTCACTTTATCCTTTTGCATATAGAAAGCATGAAACTTAAAAGCATTCACAACAATGACACATAGATTTGGTTACCCAGAAACCTTCCAAAAGAAAGTAAAACTGGGGTGGGGATGAAACCCACAAAGCTTTAATACTGAAGTATAAAGTTGGCTGGTTAAGGCTTACATTGATCACTTCTGATGATCTGCCCTGCTAGGAGCAATAAGGATTGCTAAATCCACCTTGTTAGAGGTTTTACAAACATACAATGAAGTATGCACTCGGTAAGGAGATTTTACAAAAGACTGTTAAGTCTACTTGGTTAGAGGATTTTAGTACTGATTCACTGGTTAAAATGAAATAGTATATCTCTTACTTTGCAACTGGATTGCTGAATGAGATTCGCTGATGTACTGATCACCTTCTGTGATGAATTTGTCTCTGCTGCTTCTTATACTACTATAGCCCTTTGTAATTCGCTTATCTTTGCCTTTTATTTCTTATCTTTTTTTTCATATTCATACTACTTGGTATTTTTACAACATTGTTTATATACAAGTCTAAACAATTAATTACAATTACAAAGTCGGCTTGACAAATAAACATAAGTGCTACTAAGTCGGCCCAAGTATGGTTACACGGTTCCTGCAAACTAACTTGGTGACTTTCTGATACTCGGCATCCACTGCATTACTCAGCATCGTCATGCACTCGGTAGAAGTGAAGGCTCGGTTCATACTAACCACTCGGTAAGTTTTGAACTCGGTAAACACTTGTGACTCGGTAGACATAATGTCACTCAATTTACACTGTCCTGCTCGGTTTGCATTGTCCTGCTCGGTTTGCACTGTTCTGCTCGGTTTGCACTGTTCTGCTTGATTTGCACTGTTCTGCTCGGTTTGCACTATTCTGCTCGGTTTGCACTATTCTGCTTAGTTTGCACTCAGAATGCAAATAAGTGTTGTCACTAGTGGCAATCCTGCTTAATGCCAACAATCTCCCCCTTTAGCATTAGTGACAAAAACACTTATTGCCCAAAACTTATATACATGAACCATGCTGAGATTTATTTTGATTTTTCAAAATTTGTCTTTGTCATAGGATTTTATAAATTATCTCCCCCTTTCAATGTACTAACTTTTTCCTCCCCCCCTTTTTGGCGATAATGCCAAAGGTGTATATACAAGTGTTTTACAGGGAGAATCCAAAATATGATAGAAAAATAGAATGTACCTTCATTATCAGTGCCAGGGTTCTGTCCCAATTTTCTTGCAGAATCTTGCATGTTTGGATTGCAATTTGGACTTCTACAGAGAGTTCAATCATGTGATCTACTATTGAGAACTGATTGTCATGAATCAATGTTTTGGAATGTTCAATGTGCTTATACATTGTATTCATGATGGGAAGGATCATGTTCTGAATGTCTAGCAGTTTGGATCGGATCCTTGTGTCTTCTTTCAGTAGTTCTGACTGCATATTTGATAGGAATGAGATTTTCATGTGATGAGCAGAGTTTGAACTTGGTTCAAGTTGTAGCTTCTGTATGCTAATCTTCAAATCCTCATTAATTTTATTCATTTTATCCTTGACATCCTTGGTGAACTCGGCAACATTGCATAGTTTGGCCAAAAGAGAGGTAACATTCGAATAGGAAGATTCAATGTTTGTCAAAACTGAAGATAGTTCTGCTTGATTAATAGCTATGTGCTAAGCAATGTGCTCAAGAACTTTGTTGTTGAATTTCTTCTCAGCTTTTTCAACTAACTTGTCTGTCCCAGATGAATCCTCATTGTACTTATTTACTACTTCTGCTAATTGTAACAAAACATGTTGAGAGGAGTCTACTTCAATACCTAATGCTTTTGACAAAATGTCCTTAGCATCCTTAATGATTTTATATTCCTTGTCTCTCTCATCTTTAAGCTTCTTTTGCTTCACTTTCCTTTGGAGGATTTCACCTATATTTTGAGTTTGATCTGCTGATAGATTTGCAAAATCCAATGTTGGAATCTCTATTTCCTCATCTAGGTCTATATCCTCTACTATATTCTTTCCCAAAAATCTTATACTCGGTTGAGCCTTAGGCTTATCTATACTTAATGCCTTAGTAGTAGTGACAGTAGACATAGTAGGACTGGCTATAAAGAATGGTATACTCTCTACTGGAGAACTTGAAGTATTTGCACTTGTAGAATAAAAAACTGGAATACTTACTGCTGGAAAACTTGATGAAATAGGAGACTGCAACTCGGTAGAAGAAATGGTAGTTACTTCTGTTGTTTCTATAGGTGATTGGACAAATGTTGAAGTTGTCACAACCATGCTTGAAGATGTCTCCAGGCTAGATGTAGCAACTTTTGCTGGAGAGGTAGGAAGTGATGCAATGACTTCTACCGCTATCCTCACGGTATCATCTACCTCAGTGGCTTCTTCCTGTTCATCACTGTCATCTTCAATGTCTTTTATTATAACTGATTCAGTACTCAGTTGGTGAAGATGGTATATGTTCTTCCATGTGGCATTTGCACTCTTCACAACCGATTCAATATTGTTAATCATAATTAAACAAGTATTGAACTTCAGTGTCATCTTATTTTCATTCTCCTTCAATGCCTTCTTTATTTCATCATTTTTCAAGCTGGTCATTAACTATTTCAGGGTTTGATCAAATATGTCTTTTACAGTTTGCCTTGCATTGGCCCATCTCATTTTTACTTGATCTAATAAAGCTCCTGGAATCTGTTGGGCTATTTCATCAGGAGAGTATTTCCACTGTCCCATCTTTTCAATGACAGCATCTTCAATCTCCTTTTGTTCTATTTCTGATCTTGTTTCATATTTTAAAGATTTTATATTACTTACTCCAGATCCTAATCCTTCTCTCAAAAGTTTGATCTTCTCTTGAAGGGTTAGAGGAGGCTTTTTGAATATTATATCTTTGTCCTTTTTGTCTGCCTTACCCCTTGCACTTCTCCTTGTAAATACGGCAGTGGGAGGCTTAGGTGCCTTGGTAATGAATACCTTTCCTTTCTTCTTTGCAGGTTCTGGTTCCTCTGTTTTCTCATCCTTTTTCTCTTCTTCTTCAGTGTCTTCTCCTCTGTCCTCGGTTATCATTTGCATTTTGGCTATCCTCTTTTTTCCTTTATTTACTGCCTGTGGAAGCTTTATACTTAATTCAATTCTCACTTTTGCTTCTTCATATGTTCCAAAATATGGAGCTTTGGGATTAATAGGCTGATTAAGGAGGGCTTCAATGATATTCTTTGTTTCATTAATGTTTACCTCATAAGGAAGAGGTTTCACATGTACAATCCTTAGTTTAGCTTCTTGAATGTATACTCTATCACAGTCCACCATGAAACAAATATCATCCTTATAATCCTCCACCAACTTCTGTGGAATCTGGAATCTGTCGTTCATTTTCTCCTTGAAAGACTCAAAATAACTATCCATGATGTTCTCAAAATTTTCACCCATTTCTGAAATATATTCATTTATCTCATAAAGAATTGGCACATCCTTTCTCCATACTACTTTTCCTTTGGAAGGGAAGAATTTCTGAACATAGAAAAATAAACAGACCAGTAGAGATCCAAACTTACATGGATTGTTTTTGGAAGTTTGAATGCTTTCCATGTTCTTGTTAAACTATTTTAACAACAAATCTGCAAGGTCAAATGATAAATTATTCTTTACCACTTTGTATGCTAGGTCTATGGCTTCACATGAAACACTATTCTGTCGACTTGAACTGTATATTTTATGGGCAATGATGTGTGTTCCAAACTTCAGTTCAGCATTAGTAATGCTGCTTACTTTCATGCCTCTACCGTCCCACTCGGCTAGGGTTTTCTTCTCCAGTTCCGGTCGACCTAGGGTTTTGGTAGTTTTAACTTTGTTTAACATGGGAAGACCAGTGATTTGGTGAATCATCTTCTTAGTGATCTCTATGGGTTGCTCAAGCCAAATCTTGCCTTCATGTACACGGATGAGAATGTATCTAACCCATTTCTCCCGAAAGTTTTGAGGTAAATGTGTAATGTGAACTAATCCCTTGTCTTCCAGATGTTTGTGCTCTGGTTTTAGAACACCATTCACACACAATTCCTCATGCATAATATCTAGCTCTAGGTTTCCCATCTCTTGAATCGCACAATTGAAATGATTTCAAATATTGTTAACAAGTAGTACCTTAGGAGGAATTTGAGATTGAGCTCCGTTCAGGTCTAGGGCTACTGCAATTGCGAGCACGAGTTTGAAATCTAGTGCTTTCCATTCCCCTTGGATTATCATTTCTAATCCTTTCTTCGCTAAAGTGCTAGATGATGCCATGGTAGCTCACAGAGAATTCTTTTCGCAAAAGTTTTTGAATCACTAGATTGCTCTGGAAATTTTTTGCTCTCAAAATGCTAAAGTTCACGGTGAAGAATGAGTTTGATTTCTTGCCTTTTGTTTACAACTCTGTCATTAATGCTTCGTAGAAATTAGGGTATGAATTTTGACAGATTGTCACCCACTATGAATTAATTGCTCAGTAAAGACTTTGCAACTCGGTGAACTTGAGAATTCATATTGCTCTGACCTCGCTCGGTGAAAACTGATACCGACCTTCCTGTGATCTTATTGCATCTTGTATGCCGATTTAGATCTTTCTTTTAATTCAGTTCTGGAACTGCTTAAAATTTGTCTATGAGAATACAGTTCTAGTGCTTTCTTGGGAATTTAGTTTGAGTCGGTAGAGCCACCCATTCCATTACTTGGACTGGTTTTCTCGGTAGATTTAGGAACCCACTGTTGTCTCATCTGTTTCTTGACCTTAGTTGCTTCATTCTTCTTTCCATCTTCAACTTCACTAGCATTCATGCAATTTCTGGCTATATGACCGAGTTTAGTGCATTTGAAACATCTTATGGTAGTATCTCTTTTCCTTAGATGATGTTTTATGCAGTTCATGCCAATGTGTCCATATTCTCCACAGTAATGACATCTACACCAAGTGTTGTAATCCCATCCAAACATTGCTTTCATAATTTGTTCTGCTGGATTGAATGTTTTGGATCTGCACTCGGATGCCTTGTGACCTTGTTTGTTGCATTTGTGACAATTAACTTTGAATCTTGGTTTTTCCCTACATTCATTTGCTTTGTGACCATGCTGATTGTAGTTGTAGCATTTTCCATTGAATTCTGCTTTTTCATTGCTCCAACATTTATTTGAAGTATGTCCTATTTTGACACAATGATTACAAGTAGGTTTCTGATTCCTTTGAGTACCTTGCTTAGAAGATTCACCTTCTCCTTTGTATCCAAGTCCTGCTTTTCCTTTTTGCCTATGAAGATTTTGATCATACAGCTGATTTAAGTCTTCTTGGCTCTTCAGCATTCTTTCATTGATTTGTTTTTTGGTGTTTAGGTCATCCACCAATCTTAGATTGATTTGTTTTTCAGATCTTAGTTCTTCTCTTGTGATTTCTATTTTTGATCTTAGAGTCAGAATTTCCTCATTTGTATGGGAGATCTGATCAATTAGGTTTTTTAGCTAAAGGGTTTTATTTTAGACTTCATTGTTCCTTCCATCTAATTCATCTTTTAACTTATTTCTTTGTTCTAAGATCTCACAGAATCTTGTTGAGTGTAGTTCTTGTTCTCTTTTTAATTTTCTCACTTCTTCCTGCAGAGACCCATTCTTTTCTAGGAGTTCTTTGACAACATTGTTTGCTTCATCTGAGCTATCTGAGGGAAAAAGATCTTCATTCTTTTCTTCAATGTAATTATGATCATTCATCTGATTTGCAAGTTCCTTCCTTCTTCTTAGGGATTGGGAAAGATGTTCTTTTGCTTCTTTAAGTTTAGCTATGGCCATTTCCAGATCTAGCTTTTCATTTTTAATCACCTTGTTCAGTTTGAATACCTCCATTGTCTTGGATCTTTGCTCAAGCTAGTTAAGCTTTATCTTGAGAACCAATACAGCTCTGATACCAATTGTTGGAAATATTCAAGAATTAACCAAGTTACTAAGAGGGGAGGGGTGAATCAGTAACTTCAAAATTTTCTTTTAGATGTATTAATATATAGTTCACTTTATCCTTTTGCATATAGAAAGCATGAAACTTAAAAGCATTCACAACAATGACACATAGATTTGGTTACCCAGAAACCTTCCAAAAGAAAGCAAAACTGGGGTGGGGATGAAACCCACAAAGCTTTAATACTGCAGTATAAAGTTGGCCGGTTAAGGCTTACATTGATCACTTCTGATGATCTGCCTTGCTAGGAGCAATAAGGATTGCTAAATCCACCTTGTTAGAGGTTTTACAAACATACAATGAAGTATGCACTCGGTAAGGAGATTTTACAAAAGACTATTAAGTCTACCTGGTTAGAGGATTTTAGTACTGATTCATTGGTTAAAATGAAACAGTATATCTCTTACTTTGCAACTGGATTGCTGAATGAGATTCGCTGATGTACTGATCACCTTCTATGATGAATTTGTCTCTGCTGCTTCTTATACTGCTGTAGCCCTTTGTAATTCACTTATCTCTGCCTTTTATTTCTTATCTTTTTTTTCGTATTCATACTACTTGGTATTTTTACAACATTGTTTATATACAAGTCTAAACAATTAATTACAATTACAAAGTTGGCTTGACAAATAAACATAAGTGCTACTAAGTCGGCCCAAGTATGGTTACACGGTTCTAGCAAACTAACTCGGTGACTTTCTGATACTCGGCGTCCACTGCATTACTCGGCATCATCATGCACTTGGTAGAAGTGAAGGCTCGGTTCATACTAACCACTCGGTAAGTTTCAAACTCGGTAAATACTTGTGACTCGGTAGACATAATGTCACTCAGTTTACACTGTCCTGCTCGGTTTGCATTGTCCTACTTGGTTTGCACTGTTCTACTCAGTTTGCACTGTTCTGCTCGGTGTTCTGCTCGGTTTGCACTGTTCTGCTCAGTTTGCACTCAGAATGCAAATAAGTGTTGTCACTAGTGGCAATCCTGCTTAATGCCAACATGTGTATCGCATCCTGCACTTACCTACTCATGGAGAGTTAGTTTATTATGATTATGTATATGATAGTTCAGCATGTTGATGGGTTTTCCTGGATCCTACCATTGGTGAAAATCACATTCAATGGGCGCAGTTCCTTTCCTTTCTGGTGCTTCCTACAATTTTGGGTACTCTGATTGGTTGATTTCTTCTCCCAGATAGGCATGGTCATGGTTTCACCTATGGATGGGGTCCTATCCTTAAGGATTTATCGGTGCATCCTCATAGATTTGATTGGGGTTCATGCGTATTAGCTCAGTTGTATCATGAGCTACATATAGTGGTTTACAGATGATCATCTACACTTACTGTAGGGGCGATCTTGTTACAACTTTGGACTTGGAAGCACATCCAATGACATGTCTGATCACAACATGACAACAAGTTTCAAGTTGGCCGTTCACCTAGATGTATGAGGGTATTGTGTTGTAGACCCATATGGGCAAGCTTGATTATTGGCATCATGTCATTGATGACATGGATACTATTGTATGGAGGCCATATGTTGGTTGTGAGGCTTGGCCTGAGGATGATTCTGAGTTACCCTACATGTTTTTCCCTCGATGGATGATTGGTCATTCCACCTATATTATTGAGAGATTCTACTTTGGGAGAGTATTGCGTCAGTATGGGCACAGACATGGTATGTCACAGGGAGTAGCTATGTATGATCGAGTGCAAGCAGAGAGATCATTATGGGCTCCCTATGTAGATTATGACACAACAGTTAGAGAGATTTGAGACCTTGGATATCTACCTTGGTCTATGAGAGATCACATTATGGATGCTAGGATCATAGATGATTATGCTGAGTGGTTGCATCGGTACCCCTTTCCTAGATTCACAGATCTTGCTGAGAGGGTTCCCAGGATTGACGAGCTATCAGATGGAGATGCCGGTGCTATAGGGGATGGTGGAGATGATGATGGAGATGGTGGTAGAGGTAGGATTTGAGCACGGTATGGATGACATGGTCATCGAGCAGCCATAGCAGGTAGATTACATATCCTAGTGATTGATGCTGCTCCTATTCCTCCTGTGGGTGGTGATCAAGGTAGAGGTGGTGCAGATAAAGTGCTACATTAGGCTTCTAGGGATCCTACCATGAGACATGGTCAACACAGGGTCATACATCATAGGGAGGTTGAGGCACATGTGGCTTAGGTTTTGTTAGATCAGGCTTGGGGTCCTCCTGCTCAGCAGGGTATTCCACTGGTTATTCCACAGGCTCCACCTTCTCAGGGACCTATTTCTGCTTCTTCTTCGATGCCATCTTCTTCATCATGTCCTTCTTCTTCTGATTTTGTTCCATCCTTGGGTGTTCCATCTTTTTCGATTCCTTCTTCATCTATACCTCCACCACAGACTTCTATAGCATAAGCTCCTGCCCCAGCCTTAGCATCAGATGTTGTATCTCTTCAGACTTAGATATCAGCAGTGCACCA
This sequence comes from Chamaecyparis obtusa, assembly GCA_027943335.1. Classification (NCBI taxonomy): domain Eukaryota; kingdom Viridiplantae; phylum Streptophyta; class Pinopsida; order Cupressales; family Cupressaceae; genus Chamaecyparis; species Chamaecyparis obtusa. Next base: position 28,842 of record BSBK01005632.1, read on the forward strand.
ACAGGTTTCTCAGTTGACTTTGATGATGCAGACCTTTATGGTAGTGATTAGTTAGCTAGGATTACATGTGAGCTCGAGTCATCCTCTAGATAGTGCTCCTAGTCCTGATGGTACCGATGGTGCTGGTGATTCAACTAGTTGAGATATTTCTATTGCTTTGATGATATATGTTATCTCATTCTCTTTGTTGTTATTGAGACATTGGACTCTTATTGTATCTTTTGATTTGATCTATATTGTTGATGCTGATACTGATACTTTGATAGACATTGATTATCTTGATATTGCTTTTATGATCACTTTGATGGGCTTTGATATGTTGTTTAGTTCACGATGATGTTATAGACTTTGATACTCATTCTGATAGCTTTCACTATATATGATGTGTTGGATCTCCTTTTCAGATGTTTTAACATGATATGAAGATCTAGATGCTTCTATCTCCTATATGCTTTGTTTTGTGTTTTTTAGATGCAAGTTTTGAAATGTATGCATATGTCCTATTGATTCTTTAAATGGTTGTCTTATGTATGACATAGAATTAGATGGATAAATATAATGAATATATAGATGTGTTCTAATGTTTAATGATGCTAGATGTCTTATGAGGTAACTAATTATGCAATGCTTTGGTGGAATGGATTTATATGTATGATGTCATGCTTCTAAGATGACTTAAATGGTATGCACCTAATGGTTTATGATGTATTTGGGATGCAATTATGTAATGATTAATGAATGCAATGGTGTATGCAACCTAATGTAAATGACATATCAATGATTCTAATGATGAAGATTAATGCAACTTAATACAATGAATGTAATGCAAATGATGGTACATGACTTATGCAACTTAATGTAATGAACTTAATGGTTTGAATGATGAAATACTAAAAATTAATGCAAGATAAAATAAATATAATGCAATGTTTTCAATGATTTAATGCAACTTAATGTCATGTGCTTAAATGAACCTAACTAATGCAAGTGAACTAATGAAATGCAATTTTTTATTTATTTTTGATTTCCAACACACTCGATCATAAATAGTGTTTGATGATTCTTTGATTTTTGATTTGACTACACCCCCTTTCTTTTCGTCCATTTTCTCTCTTGCAATTATAAAATAAGAAAGGAAAAATACATTAAATGCATTTAATCTAAGATGTATGCAACTAACTATCATTATTCAAAAAATTGGAGCTTATAATCATCATTGAGCATTTTTGGAATCCCATTTTAGTACAACCATCACTAGTTCAACTATGATGATATGAATACTTTTTGCACCTCTTGTTTTGCTTTCCCATCTCTTATCTGGTACGACTATCACTAATTGAAATCAATCATGAGAGTGCGCATACCAATTTTGTCAAATTCTATGTTGCAAGTGGATTTTGGTATTATGATATTGAAGATCAAAATAGCCAAGGTATCCTTTTGCGTAAACAGACAAAGATCTCAGTTTTATCATATCCTCAATGATTCTTTGATGATCACGTCCTTAGACAAATAATACATGATTTGAAAATTTGATCTTAAGACAGTCTTTCAGAAATCAATAAAACTATCATCCTTTCATCATAGCTTGTCTAGTTAAAAACTTTCATCGATTAGCTAGAAAGACATGATTTCATCAATCAAGTCAACACTTAGAAATTTTTTTGCAATGTTTTTCAAATCCATATTTCAAGTATAGTTCCATCCATTTCATACTTTTAATCTTGATAAAGATAAGGCCATGTAAGATCTCGGATCAAATTTTTCTTTTGATTCAAATTGGATTTAGGATTGAAGATTTGATGAAGTGTTTTACTTGCATTTTTGATGACTTGATTCACTGATTGATTGAAGTTTTCTTTGATGAATCCTTCCTTCTTTTGAGTAGATTGCCTCTAGTTTGATATGATTTTGATTGTTGGACTTAGGACAATTTGCAGATTATGTGACCAAAATCTTTAGGTACTTGCAAATGTAACTGTGGGGTTTTATTATGCAATATATACAAATGCTAGCAAATGCAATAGTTACAAGGTGACCTTCTAGGCATGCGACTAACTTGGACTTTCAATGGAGTCTGTTTACCAGGTTTTCACTGATTGAATGGATCTTGCTTTATTTTTCTATTTTTAAAGATTTTTCTCCTTTTTTTTTGCTACCAAGGTGCCTATTTCCTAGGTTTTCACAAAGACACTTTTTCTCTTTTTTTGATTTTTTGTATTTTTTTTTTTTCATATAATCAAGGCACCTATTTGCTAGGTTTTCAGCAAGACAACATCTTTTTAGGGTAATTGCCAAATGTTTTTGGGCTTTCTTCATGCTCAATTTTCCACTATTTTTTTATCTTTTCTGCTTTTCCAATTTGTTTGTTCTTTTCTTCTTTTCAAATGTTTTTGGATTTTTTCAAGATGTCTTTTGACTATGTACAATAAATATGATGCTTTCCATCTAATTTTTTATACTCTTTATAATCTTTCATCTACCTCATGTATAGAACCTCTTTAGATGAATTCTATTGATAGGTTCTTGTAGCTCTTCTCCATCATAATCTGCTAATTTGTAGGTATATGTCCCAAAAGACAAAGTGATCACAAATGGTCCTAAAAATTTTACTTTCTTTTCCCTTTCTGCTTGGTTCTTGGGATTTTCTCGCAAAACTAGGTCACCTATTTGAAATGTTCTTGACTTGATATGCATGTTATAAGTCCTTGACATTCTATTTTGATATACCTTCAAATGATCAAATGCTTGTTGTTGTTTCTCATATAGGAGTTCTAGTTCATGCAACCTAGCCACTCTATAATCTTCCTCACTTATCAAACCATGAAGAGATACCCTTAAGGATGGAAGTTCTACCTCCAAAGGTAAAACTACTTATGTTCCAAAGAATAAGGAAAAGGGTGTAGCTCTTGTTGGTGTTCTGATGCTCGTTCTATAAGCCCACAAGGTTGGGTTTATTTTTATGTGCCAATCTCCATCTGAATTGTCCACCATTCTCTTCAATATCTTCAAGATGTTTTTATTCATTGCTTCTGCTTGTCGATTACCTTGGGGATAATATATTGATGAAGAATGATGGATCATGTGGAACTTTGTGCATAATTCCTTTAGGTCCTTATTTTTGAAGTGCTTTGCATTATCTGTTAGGATGGAATGAGTTACACCATATCTACAAATGATGTGGTTTAGGATAAACAAAGATATCTATTTGCCTATTGCAATTGATAAGGGTACAACTTCCACCCATTTGGTAAAGTACTCTATTGCCGTGATGATGAATTTATGACCATTCAAGGATGGTGGACAAATCATTCCTATTAAATCTAGACCCCATTGATAAAATAACCAAGGTGTTGTCATTGGATGAAGCTCTTGGGTGGGCACATGTATCAAGTTTCCATGAAATTGACACTTTCTACAAGTTTTGGCAAAGTGACAAGCATCTTTCTCCATCGTAGGCCAAAAATATCCTATCCTAAGAAGTTTCTTAGCTAGGGTTAATCCATTCAAATGTGACCCATAGATTCCCTCATGGATTTCTCGCAAGGCTACATTCGATTCCTCTTCCTCTAGACATCTAAGGAGCATTCCATCGAGACTCTTATGATACAATGTTTTTGATATTAAGGTATATCGAGAGGCTTGGTGAATGAAGCTTTTCTTTTGATTTCTGGTTTGGTCCATTGGTAGGATTTGGTCTTTTAAGTAGGTGTAAATAGGTTCATACCAAGGGGATTTGTGTGTAGTTATCAAGAAAATGGTATAAGGATGGGTGGGGTCAAATGCAGGTTGTTCCACTTCTTCTACCAGGAATTCATATCTAGCGCTTTGATCCAACATTTGTAGAAGTGATGCCAAAGTTGCCATTGCATCTGCTATTTTGTTTTTCTCTCATGGTACTTGCTCAAATGTAATAAGAGTAAAGTACTTCTTAAGATTTTCCACCATGTTTTTGTAAGGCACCAACTTGTCATCTTTCATCTGATATTCATCATTAATTTGATTAATGACTAATTGTGAGTCCCAATAAACCTTTAGTTATGTCACCTTCCATTCTAATGCCAACTTGATTCCAATAACCAAGGCTTCATATTATGCTATGTTATTAGTGCATGGAAATATAAATTTATAAGACTTTGGAATTGTAGATCCTTGAGGGGTAATCAAGAGTATCCCTGCTCTTTGAGTATATGAACCATCAAAATATAGTTGCCATGTCTTTGCCTCAACATTTACAATCTCAGAATCTAGAAATTCTACTTCAATTGGATAATCATCTTGGAGTCGTGATTCTGCTAATTGTTCAGCAATGACTTTCCCTTTGATAGATTTTCGGTCCACATACTCAATGCCAAATTCACTCAACACCATCACCCATTTGGCTAGCCTTCCATTTAATGCTTTTTTGTTAAGTAAATACTTTAAAGGATCTATCTTGGAAATGAGTCTTATCTTATGAGCTAACATATAGTGGCATAGTTTTTGGGAAGCAAAAACCAGAACCAAGCATGCCCTTTCAATGAATGTGTAGTTTAACTCGTATTTGACTAGAGTTCTACTTATGTAGTATATTGCTTTTTCTTTTCTTGATTCATCTTCTTGTGCCAAAAGTGCCCCCAATTAATGCTCTATTGTTGAAACATATAGGATCAAAGGTTTTCCTCTGATAGGTGGCATGAAAATTGGAGGGTTCATGAGGTATTTCTTCAACATGTTAAAGGCTTCTTCACACTTTTCATCCCATTTGAAAACTGTATCTTTATGCAAGAGTTGGGTGAAGTTATGACATTTTTCTGCTAGTTGGGATATAAACCTCCTGATGGATTGAATTCTTCCTTTTAGTGACCTCATCTGGCTTATGTTTTAAGGTGCTTCCATCTCCATAATGGCCTTGACTTTAGTGGGATCCACCTCTATTCCTTTTGCTGATACAATGTAGCCTAGTAACTTGCTTGATTGGACTCCAAATGCACACTTTTCTGGATTAAGCCTCACTTTGAATTGTTCTATCCTTGTAAAAATTTTCTCTAGAATTGGTAAGTGCCCTTCTCTTGAATGAGACTTTTATAATATGTCATCAACATATTCCTTCATGAACTTATGCATCATATCATGGAATATAGTGGTCATTGCTCATTGATAGGTTGCTCTGGCATTCTTCAAACCAAAAGGCATGACATTCTAGCAAAAAGCACCCCATGCACATGTGAATGTTGTTTTACCTTGGTCCTCTGGTGCTATCTTTATTTGGTTAAATCTACAATGGCGTCTATGCTTGGAAGAGGAAAATCATCTTTAGGACATGCCAAGTTTAAGTCTCTGAAATCCATGCAAATCTTGATGGACTTATCTACTTTTGAAATTGGCACTATATTTGAAATCCATTGGGCATAATCAATGACTTTGATAAATCCCACCTTCAACAATTTCTCCAATTCCACTTTAACAAGTAATGCTATATGTGGATTCATCTTCCTTAACTTCTGTTTGACTAGCTTGACTCCTTCTTTGATATTTAAGTGATGCATAATCAAGTTTGGATCCAATCCCAACATATTGTCATATGACCAAGCAAAATTGACTTTCTTTTCCTTGAAATTTTTTATGAATTCTTTTCTCTCTTCACTAGATAAAGATGCCGCTAGGTGTATGATCTTTGGCTTGGTTTCTGATCCAATGTTTATCTTTTCTATAGGCTCGATCAAAATTGGAGATCTCTCTTCATAATGTTTAGGTAAAGCATCCAAACTTCCTTCCTTAGGTGCCTCAGTTGGGTTTTCACCTTTGGAAACATCCTTTATTTCTTTTTCTTTTGGATCTAATGTTGCCACAATGTGGTTTTCAACATTAGATTCTTTTCCTTTTTTACTTTTTTTTTGTTTTTTTCTCTTTTAGGTGGATTGAAAGTTTGGATAATCCCCTTTATCATTTCCTCCTAATATTCCATAGTAGAAGAAGGTTCAACCGCATTGAGGTATTGGGACACCACATTGTCTTTTAAAAAGGTTGGGGGGATGGTTGGCTCAATGGAATCCCATTCAATTAATTCTAGGTATATGAGAGTTAAAGGATCACCTCTTTGGATTGGTTCAACAGGATTTAAGCATAAGACCTCGTTTGATGGTTCATACATTATATCATTCAAGTCTATGACATGTTCCTCTTTTAAATGTTCCAAAGAAGTTGGGTCAAAGTCTTCCTCGCTAGACTCCTCTAAGGTTTTGGTTGGATAAAAGTCATGTGGATTAAACCTAACATTTGAGTCCTCCATAGTAGGTTTCCATGAAGGTATATAGGGTTCACCTACCCATTGATTTATTACAATATCCTAAATTTGAAGGCTCTCTAATACCACTTGATTCAAACTAGATGCTTGATTTGGATTTGATTATGCTATTTGTCCTTTGTTTTTGCTAAAAGTGTATGTATGGATCACATCTATCTCTTTATCATGGCACGAATCACTTGACAATGAGTCCCATTCCTATTGATTAGAATCTTCATCACTATGGGATTCTAATTGCAATATCTGATCATATAGTTTAGGATAGTGTTTTTGAGTGTACCCTTGTTCAAGATATCCTAATCCTATTTTCTCCTTGCTATCTCACCATGTCATTTCTATAGGTTCAATGATTCCTTCATTCTTTGTGCCCAAAGGTCCTTGGCATTTTTACCCCATCCTTTGCATGATTTGGAAGCCTTTCCCATATATATGTGTGGGAATGTTGATATTTTGGATATGTTTGACATGGGCACTTGTTTCTTCATCCTTATAAAGCCAATTTAGGATCTCGTTATCATCCTCATCCATGGATGATTAAGTACCCTCACAAAATGATCATTATATTTATGTGGTATACTAGGTGGTATTCCATAGGACTTAGGTGATAAGGGCAAGTCCATCATGGATAGGGAGTATTCGCCTACTCCTTTTTGCTTGATTTTGCATTGGTCATCAAAATTCTTCATCATTTGGTCCATTTTCTAATAGTGGGCCTCCTTGGTGTATACTTGGATAGCTTTGGTTAGATCTTCTTTTGGTTTCTCAATAATATTATCCTCACCAACCTTCTCTTTTCCTTTAGTCGATGTAGATAGGTTAGTGGGTTTTGGTATGTCTTCAACAACAACTTCCTTTTCTATCTTTTCTTTTTCCTTTAATAATGGGATATCTTTAGAAAATTTCCCTTGCTCCATTTGATTAGGTATAGATCCCTCCACATTGTGTGGAACTAGAGAGTCATTGATAGGCTTGATGTTGTTACAATACTGGAATGGGTTTAAGTCCCCACTTACCATTATTTCTTGCCCTAGATAAGGAAATTTTAAACATTGGTGGTAATTAGAAGGAACGACCAGCATTTCATGGATCCATGGCCTTCCTAACAAGATATTGTAGGTCAACTTTAAATCTAACATGGCAAATTATTTCCTTTTGCATAGGACCAACTCATATGGGAAGTATTATGACTCCTTTTGATGCTTGTTCTTCATCATCGTAAGCTTTGATCATTATTTTTTTCTTTGAATCAATATCTTCCTCAAAAAATCCTAAATCTTTGACCAAGTTTAGGGTACATATGTTTAAACTAGCTCCCCCATCAATAAGCACTCTTTTTACTTGATGTTTGTGAATAAGAACCTCTATGTGTAAAGTTAGATTTTGCGGATGGTTCAATGACATGTCATCTTGTTTTGAAAATGATAAGCAATGAGGAGCAATGAGATGTCCCACCATATTTTGGAACTTGTCCGCATCTAGGTTTAGTGGCACATTAGTTTCCACTAAGGCTTTTTCTAAAATTTCCTTGTGTGTAGGTGATAACTTGAGCAGCTCTAAGACTGAGATTTGAGCGGGAGTGCTTTGTAATTGATCAACCAAGTTATATTGTTTTGATGATGAAGGTACATTTTGGTTGGGTAAAATAATTCTTTGAACATTGTCAGGTAGAGTGATTTTGGAAGCTTTCTCCCGAGTGACAATGTTAGATGATGCTTCTCTTGGTTTCTCTTTTATCATGATAACATTTATGGTATTATTTTCTTCGCTTATGGCATTGATTATGTTATCATAAGTGTGAGAAAAGTTCACCTTCTCATTACCTTTTTTTAAATTTTGATTGTTATTAGATGATTCACCCTTTTCATGGTTTAGAAATGGGTTCTTGAAGGCCGTATGATCCTCATTGTTTTGAGGCCCTTCAATTTTGATGGTTCCATCATCTATTAAGTCTTGCACTAAGTGTTTTAACCTCATGCATTCATTAGTTTTATGACCTCTATTTTGATGATACTCGCACTGGTGAGAATCATTCCACCAATTAGGTTTAACTTGAGGTTCATAATCTCTTTAATCAGGTAATGTAATGATCTTGTTAGCAACCAAGGTCCTTAATGCGTTCTCCAAGGGTTCACCTAGATAGGTGAATTTTCTTTTGTTATAAGTGGAGAAAAAGGGTTTGGGCTTATTCCCATTAGCATTATTATAAGGATTATTATTAACATTGTTGTTGGAATTGTTGGAATTGTTTTTGGAATTATTAGATTTGTTGGAATTAAATGGAACCTTGTTCAATTGATTAACGTTATATGAAGAATTGGCTCCACTTGATAAGTTAAAAGGGGTGGCCTTAAAATTGTTGGCCTCTACAACTCCATCGTTCACAAGATTCTTATTGTTATTTTTCAACCATAACTTAGGCTTATCATTGTGATTATTAGTTCCCCTATTGTTAGTATAATTAGATTGATAATGATTATTGTTGTTATTGGTATTGGTATTAGACTTATTATCTTTGAATAATTTTATTTCTCCTCGTTTTACTAATACATCTTCAATTTTAATCCCATTTTTTATAAGCTTTTCAAAGGTCAGGGGACATTGAAGTTGGAGGCAATAATTCATCTCCATGGTCAAATTGTTTGTGAATATTTCCATCTCCTTTTCGGGGATACTTTGTGGATACCATGCAAATATGGTCCTCCACCTTTGTAGGAATCCTAAGAAGGATTCACCATATTTCTATTTGGTATCACACAATTTGAGCATTGTGATTTCATGCTCAATATTATAGGAGTCATGGGTCACAAATTTGGAGGCTAATTCCTCAAAAGTCTTAATTCTTGGTGGGAGTTTAGAGAACCATTCCATGGCGGAACCTCCCAAAATCCTAGGAAAAAGTCTCATTATATACGTAGTGTTATGCATGAACTCAATACTTAAGGCACAAAATTCATGAAGATGATCCTATGGGTCTATTTTACCCATATACTTATAATATTTAGGAAAAATGGTATTGAATGGAAAAGTTTCCATGGTTAAGCTTTTATCAAATGGAAATGGGCACAAGGCTTCAATAGAAAAAGGGTTAGGTTCAATCGCCTTTTTCATTAAGTCAGTTTGTTCTTGGAACATTTTTAATTGCTTAGTCATAGCACTCATCGGGTCCTCTTCTTCTTGAGTCTTCTTTAGTTGGTCTATATCATAGTCATGGGAGAGATTTACTCCTATGTGAACTATTAGGAATGGGAACACTAAGAGGGGGGGGGGGGGGGTGAATCAGTGTTCACTATATTTTAACTTTTTACTTTACTCTTGAAACTTAAATTGAATGCTTAAGTATTGAAATGAACATTAACATAATCAAGATGCATGAACACAACACATAACACCAATATGGTTATGGGGAAACCCAAATAGGTAAAAACCCCATCGGGAATTGATACTCACTAATAATCTACACTAGTGTTTTATGATCCTTGTTAGAAGATCCTTAACCCTATTAGGATTTGTCTTTACAATGCTTTTAGTATAGTGACCTGGTCAAGGGTCAGACCCTGTTAGGAGTCTTTTACAATAACCCTATTATGGGTGTGGACATACTATCCTAGAGCTCACTACTCAAGTGGTGAAGGCTACAACCTTCTGATCTCATATACACACTATATCTGCTGGATGAACTGGCATTGTGACACTGCTTGTTAGATCAGTTCCTTTGATGCGCTGATGCTTTGACCTCTTGCAAAGCTCTAATACATACTAACAACTCTTTGCATACTTCTACTCTGCTTATCTCAACTATATCTCAACTTCCATACTTATTACAACGGGCGCATCTCATATTTATATGCGCTTATCAAAATAATTAACTAGGTCGGCCTATAACCGATTACATACAATGCTTCCAATTGAATTGGCTCAAGTTTGTTTACATACAAACATAATTACATGTCTAAAACCTAAATACAATAGGCACATAGCCTTTACAAAACAATTTTATCATCACTAAACAAATTACCAACAATCGGCTGCATACTCTGTTCTATTCTAGCATTCACTGTCTGTGTAACTTCAATTGTCTGTATCTTTGTCATACTGAATCTTTTGATCATGCACTCTTAGACTAAACATGAATATACTCTTACCATCTTATCTTTTAGTGTGCATACCATAACTTGGTCATACGCACATGCGTTGATGCTCTAATCTACTGGTGCTCAGTTAACTATCCAGTCTTCTGTACTTAGCCAAATGTTGATCTTCTGATGATGTGCGTTGACTCCAAAACACTATATGACTATGTTGCCATAATGAAAACACTATAGCTAGTCATATACGATAGTATAGTCAACTTGCAAACATGAGCTAGGTTTAAGAAAAATCTCTCTCTATCCCTCTCTATCAATTTATCCATGACTTCTAGGAATTCCATATCTTGGGCTTCTCTCTCAACTTTTTCTTCAAGAGTTTCCTTAGGAGGTGGATTGGCATTGGCATTATTAGTGTTATCATTGTTTCGTCCATGTTGATGATCATAAAATGCAGAATTTTGATCCATATTGTTAAGTCTTTCTTCAAAAAGGTTTGGGAGACTATCCCCTTGATTATGATCTTTAAAAATACTTTGGTATTCAAATTTGGGAACTCCTCTAGTTGTGAAAGTGCTATCTCCTTGTAAAGACCCTTTAAACTTATGGGAGCGTGTGGAAACCGACATCCAAGGAGGTTTGCTTTGGAATTGATCTTTTGATTTGACAATTATTGTTTTTAAATGAAGAGATTAAAAATATAAGATTAATCTTTGTATGGATATCTCTTACTTGTCTTATGTTTCATCAAACACACAATCACAAATACACTTGTCTCTTTTTAACCCTTAACACAAAATGTTTGATTTTGAAAGAACATTATCATAGGTTTTGCACAAAAAGGCACTTCAAGCAATCTACCTAGCTCAAGATTGGTTCGTAAACATGGTTTATTAGATAGTCTTTTCTAAGTTAACAAGGTTTTAATCAATATTATGTTCAAAATGGATATTAAACTTTCATCCTCCAAGTATATTAAGAGGCTTCCCAACATCGGTATATCAGAGTTTTGCGCAATCTGTGAGGACTACTCGAGGAAGTTCAAAAATTTAGTATCCTTTTGTCACACACCCCATTAAGGATGTATGTATTTCATTTTATAGTGGGTTGGATTCTCACAACAAAAGCAAGTGTATCCCACTTTGGGCTGTCCCTCTCACCAGCCCTTGTAAGGAAAATCTCGGGAGGCAAGCCCAACTAAAGATCTAGCATGTTCATAGAATGCAAGGAAATGAAGTTAAGAAATAGTTTTTGGGAATTTGATTCACCAAAAGGTGAAAAGCATATCCCTTAATTTTTCTTAATTTCCCAAACACAATAAACAATGTCCAATTACCAACCCACTAACTAGAGAGAATTGAGTATTGCTACTTGCTTCTACAAATAAGGGGTTTTTCAATTTTATATGCTTGATTTCCTCAACCTTTCTTCTTAATTAAAAATTTTAACACTTTTGGCATTCTGATTCACTAAAAGAAGTGAAGAGCATAAGCCTAATGATAAACTTTCCAAAAAAAGATAGGTTGTTTTTAATTACTAGATTTTTGAAAGCACCAAAGCCACAATTTAAGCATGAAATTGACAAAGTTTTAAGGCTTACCTTTTCCTTGTAGCTAGCAAATGCTAGGGGCATTTTTGAGTTATTTTCATCTTTTTAATGCTTACCTTAGCAATCATTCCTTTCCAATGTGCTTTCCCCCAACAAGTTAGGCAACAAAGCTAGCCAAAGTGAAGAAAACAAAAATAAACTTTAAGAAACAAAGACAAAACTGAATTTTAAGCCTTATTTGCAAACTTTAAGAAAAACTTGATTTAAGGTGAAAATATCCAATTTAATGAAACAAATTTAGTCTTGTATGCTTCTACAACTTTGATGTAATGCTCATGTACCCAATTTTCTTGCTGTGAATCCTCAAGGACTAGCTTGATTTGAGTGATGTTCTCCTTTTTAATCTTCCTTGCTAAAGCCTTGCCTTCTAGATTAAATCTTCTCTCTAGATTTTTTGCTTTTCTATGATCAGTCATCCTACAGAGTCATGAAATTCATCTTCTAATAGTCAGAATATAAAAATTTGTAGTTTATGTAAAAGCGCTATAGAGATTATTAAAAGCGTTATTTAACTGTTTAAAAGCATTGTAGATTAGCTCAGAAGCGCTATTTAAACTTTCAAAAGCACATAAACAAATAGTAAAAGTGCTAAATAAACAAGCAAAGGATTTTGAAAATGAGTAAAAGCATTCGCGAAGTATGCGTAAGTGCTTAGTAGTCAGGGAATAAGCATTGTTTGAATGCAAGACAAAAGTCATAAGGATTTAAACGCGCTGTTTGATTGTGCAAAGACACACAAATTTGTCATGGAAGCACTGAAATAGTGCTCAAAAGCCTTGTTTAATTGCTCAAAAGCACCGTTAAATTCTTAGAAGTGTCATTTCACTACAAAATCGAGAGTTAAACATGCAAAAATTTTGACAAAAATGAAGATTACGAGATTTTTGAAAAGTGAAGCCTACTGCCCCACGGTGGGCGCTATTTTGTATACTAGAAATAGTATCTTCATAGAATTAGTATTGAACAATAAATGAAATAGAAACTAAATAAACCACACTATAGCATTTATTTAGCAAATGAATGAACAATTAAGCATTCTATGGCTCTCTATCTAAGTGTGTTAATGTGAAGCTCTCAGCAAGCTACCATTAATGACAGTCCTAGAATGAGAAAATATGATAAGATAAGCTAATTAACTCAATTCCAAATAGAAATGCTCAAATTAACTCTAAATTTCCTTTCTAGCTATAATTCTCAAGAGGTTAGATGCAATTCTCAGATTTGTGGTTATGAATTATGATGGATTTAGGCCTTCCTTTTATAGATTTAGACAAGGGTAGGGGGTGTAGTTGTGTTGATCATGATTAAGCTTGAGTTGAGTCTTTGGTTCCACCCTTTGAAGATAATTTAAATATCATGTCCTCAAAGCTTGGGACAAGTAGACAAGATGAGTGGAGAAGATGCTCTCTCAGTTTGAGTGATTGAAATTCATTTTGGCTTGATCCATGTGAATGCATTTCCTTAAATCTCATTGGTTGAGGCTTTTTCGTCCCCTTTTGGTTGTTGAGAGAAATTAGGATTTATTAATTGATTTGAATTAATTTATTTAGCCATGTACCCCTTTAATGGGTTGATTTTATTTAATTCAAACTATACAATTAATTAAATTAATTGCACATTGATTTGATTTAACTTGATTTAAATGCTTTTAATCGATCTTTTGGCTTTAGATTTTGAATTATATTGAATTAAGACTTGATTTTAATTTTGATTGGCCAAATGCTTGATTCGATTCAATTGCCTTGATTTTCCTTGATTTGTCTATAAATTAATCTTGTCCATTTTTTGGTGATTACAACCATCATCCAAATTAGATGATAAAATTTACTGCTAAGCTCTTCATTTTTGTATTTAGATAACTCATGTTTAACATCATTGGATGATAAGAAAAATATCATTTTTTTGGTCAAATTTATGAAAGATGACATAAGAACATCTTAAACCTTTCTTGGTTAAACCATCAACATGGAAGATGCATTAGTCTCTATAATGAAGAGGTGGTGTGTAAGTATTCTTGAGCCCATACCCTAATTGAAATGAGTTCTCAATCAGTCAGAAAGTGAGACAACTTCTCACATCAAACATCTTCATAAGGATTCACTAGCTAGGCATCTCCCAATGCACCTAGAGCCTCCAAGTTATCAAATCTTCAAATTAGTCTTCCACCTTTGTTGTACCACCTTAGAACACCTTAGCATGGTTAGTGTGCCATGTTCCACCAACCCTCCAAGTTTGGTCAATAGTTATGCAACCCAATCCACTCCATTAGCCTTCTAGGCTTGTAGCCCTCACCAATCACTAAATTTCCCCTTTCTCTCCGACTTCCCAAACAACTCAAGAAACCAATTAGTGTTTTAGATACCCTTTTGGGTCCTCTAAAACATACCCAAATCCTAAGGTACACTCCTTTGGACCATGTACCAGATCCAATAACCTAGTAGTATCCAACTAGGCCTAAATCACTCCATTAACAAAGAAACTCATAGATCTACTCACCCCCTTGAATCCAAAGAAAGAAATAGTCTTCAATAAGGTTTCAAAACATTATATTATCAAGTTTCTAAGGCTTCCTCACTTACCCATTCCACTAGCCACCAAACCCTTGCTTCTAGGGTCACTTATCTAGGGCTTTTTCACAAAGACCTTTAACACTACCTCCAGATAAATATAATGATGTATCACATCAATATCAATCCTAAAATCCATATTCCATAATAAAATGTATCCATCCTTGAGGGCATTCATCCTCCATGTGACTGGTCCCAAAACAGGGCACTCTTCACTTAGAGATCTCCACCATTCTGTAGCTTCTCAAACACACCTCCTTATATCCCTGCATAAACAAATTATATTACAAGGACATGTTACATATTAGATATCTTCCACCAATAAAAGTGATCACAAGGGGTGGGAGAGTCAATTCATAAAGGAAGACTACAATCCCAATTCACTATTACAACAAGAAGACCATGTACAGTAAGGATACCAATCAATTCCCTGACCTGTTTAGCAATTAAAATAATGAGATCAATGCATGGAAACATAAATAAAAATAAAATAAAGGATCTTACCCCATCATCCAACCATTAACATATCACAAAACTTGTTTGAAGACACATGGTTGCTGACTGTACCCATGAGACATAATATAGTATGCAGAGAAAAATATTTATTTTATTGATTGAACCGATTACTGTGGACAAGGCTTTTGAGGATACTTGCTTTGAAAGACTTCAAGCCAAACAAAGATTAGATTTTAGTCTAGCATGAAATCAATCAAAAACAAGTAAAACTCTAAACTAAGCCACCTCAGATTGAGCTAAAACAGGTGCACCCAAGCACTGTTTGATTTGCTCTTGCTTAAGGGGATGTGGGTGTGCTTTCTAAGCACTTGGAGCATGTTCCTTATGCATTTTAGGACGAATTGAGATCCATAAAAACCCCATAAATGGCACAAAATAGGTATAGAACACCTGATTTTCCCCTAAGGCCTCAAGGATCAAATGATGCTGAAATGAAGATTAAGCCACATGATGTTTATGCTAAGATTGATTTTAGACCAAATAGAGATGTGATATGATGCTATGCTTATGCAAAACAATGAAATAAACTATGTTAATCCATTATTACTAAATTATGATGAGCTAAAATGCTTGAAAGTAAGCTAGATTAAGATGATTATGCTAAGTCTAGAGCTAAATGGGCATGATAACAATGCTTGAAATGAAAGGTGAATGGTTTTTTTGCTCTTGGAAATGAGCAGCATTTATAGGATTTGGGAAGGAGGAATGAGTGGCCAGGATCAAAATCCTTAAGAGAGGCCAAGATTCATTCAAAGGGGAGCACATGGATTGTGCTAGTTCAGGGCCACCTCCTTGTGACAAGTGTCATAAGGGCATTGGGTTGAAAGATGGGAGGAATGTGCATAATTTGGAAAATGTGTCTAAGGTCAAAGGGTGTAAGAAAGGGGTGAGGGGCTTCTTAAATGCATGTAAGAGGGATAAGGAGGCTTTAAATATATTTAATGCATGTAAGAGAAGTTTCTAGAAGTTTGTTGACTTTGGCTTAAGCTTTAGGAGTTGGCTAACCTTGGTTAGGGAATGTGATAGGATTAGGGGAGGGATTAGGATTAGGATTAGGATTAGGGTTAGGACTTTCTAGAAGAGTCTAGAATTTCCTTAGGATAAACATGGATTTTAGGAAATAAATAAAGATTTATTTATTTCCATGGTTTAGGTTTGAGAATATTTATTAACATGAATTTAATAAACATGAGGATTAAATATTTAATCTTAATTAAATATTTTGAGTTGGGATTAGGGTTAGGAAATGATGGGATTAGCATGTAATCAAAATTAAAGGAGGATTAGAAGATTCTGGAAGAGGTTAATGGTCTTAAGGAAATTGGCCAAGTTTTGGACAAAAAATAAATAAATTATTTATTTTGGGATTTTTGGTCAATTTATTAAATAATTAATAAATAAGGAGATAATGTTTAAATAAGATTTAAACATTTTTGGGAGGGATTTTTTAATTAAATATTTTTAATTAAGATAAAGGGATTTAATGACATAAAAAAAAAATTAATTAAATAAATAATTAATTAATAAATGATGATGTCATCAGAGATTTTTCAAAAAATAAAATACTTTATTTTCTAAAGGATTTTTAGGTGTCTACATTTTGCCCCTCTTTGATGCGATGCCGCAAGTGGCATGGCGTCAAAGACAAGAAAATAAGATGCCCAAGGCTAGAATTTAGAGGAATGAAGGGTTGTGCCCCCTTGAGAAAATAACGCAAGGAGTAAACGTTGTGGAATTTTCTTGAAAGAAAATAGAGAAAGAAGGACCTAGGAAGAAAGGGAGATAAATAACCAAGCTTCTAAGAGCAAAGATGGGGAATGCAATATGAGATGGAATGCAAAATGCAGGATGTAGCTATATGAGAGATGCAAGATGCAAGTTTAATCTATATGATGCAAGATGCAGGGGATTGGGGGAAGCTCCAAGTGCAAATGTGGAGAGCACAACCTAGTTTAATATAGCAATGCTAGAGACCTTCCAAGGATACTGGGATCACGAGGCCTTGTCACCAACATTGCATAGGACTGACGCTAAAAAGATACACAGGGTTGCCCCAACATCACACATGATCTCGAGAAGGAGGCATGGTAGAAACGATGTGGGAGAAACCACAAACACACAATTGACCCACAGGCAGAAGCAAAAGATCAAAAGACCTTGCCCCAAATTATCCTCATTCGTAGAGCATCATGATATAAAGGATCATGGTGACTTTGAGTAGAGAACAACGAGAAGTTGTAAAAGATTAACAAAATCCAAGACCAAAATGAGAACTCCAAAAAGACATCCTTTTCCAAGGAGAGAGATATGATGTGACTGATGGCGGGAAGATTGGTCTGAACATGTGGAAGGATGCATCGACATGGACCGGGTGTGATTGGTGGAAGATTGGATCTGATAGGAGGAAGGATATATCCTCAAGCACCCGCTGATTGATGGGAGGATGAGTGTTGTTGTTCGCTGGCAAATGATGAAGTCAAAGAATAAGCACAGTGATCAAGAATAGTCGACAATTGATATTGCTGAAGTACAAGGCTGGGTAGGACAAAGAGTTATGATCAAATCCTGCAACAGGAATGACAAGGATATGTACAACAAGATGTGAGGATATGTACAATGGACGGGAAAAGAAATACAATGGATATGTACAGAAGCTCTGGATTGGGGATAGGAAGATCTCGCTATACAGGATATGGTACAAGAAGGATCACACTATACAGGATAGGGTACATGAAGGATCACGCTATACAAGATATACAAGATATGGTACAAGATATGTGCAAGATAGGTTACAAGATATGTGTAGGTGGGATTGTGGATTTGCTGGAGGATTATGAAAAAGAGGAATGCTGGGAGATGGTGGATAGGGATGGGGATGGTAGAAAAAGGATTGAGATGTTGGGATGGGGGGATGGGAGTTTGATAGATAATGACTCGGTCCACTATGTATGGTGCCTGTTTGCCAGGTTTTCACCAACATACTTGTCCAAGGCGCTTGAATTGCCAATTTTTCACCATTGGACGATTATTTTTTTTTTTCTTTTTTATCTTTTTTTTAAAATTTTTTTTTAATTTTTTTGCTTTTTCAATTTTTATGGACTTTTTGAATATGTAGATCTGGTTTAGGCATAGAACCTCTTCAAATGTATGATGTTGATTGGATCATTCAAAGGCTCACCTTCTGGTGTAGATAACTAATAAGCTCCAGAGCCGAAGCATGATGTGACAACATAGGGGCCCAGCCAAGTAGGCTCAAACTTTCCTTTCTTTTCCCGGTTTGCTTGGACTTTCTAATTTTCTTTGAGGACCATGTCACCAACCTGAAATTGTCTGGGATGGACCTTCTTGTTATAACTCCTTTTGAGTTGATTCTGGTATGCAACCAGGTGATCATAGGCTTGTTGTCTCTTTTAATCTAACAGGTCTAGCTGTATGAGATGGGTCACATGATAATCTTCATCAGTGGTGTAGTTCTTCATGGAGACTCGCAATGATGTGAGCTCAACCTCGATTGGTAGAATGGCTTTGGCACCATATACAAGGGAATATGGGGTGGTGCCTATGGGAGTGCGATAAGAAGTACGATAGGCCCAAAGGGTGAGATTGATTTGGAGGTGCCAGTCACGACCAGAATCATTGACAACCTTCTTGAGGATTTTCAAGATAGTTTTATTGGTTGCCTCAGCTTGACCATTTCCTTGAGGGAAATATCGGCTAGAGAAATAGTGATGGATGTGGAGTCTAGCACACAGATCATCCACATGCTATTTTTCAAAAGGTGTGCCATGGTCAGTGAAGATGGTAGATGGTATGCCAAAGTGGCAAATGATGTGGTAAAGGATGAACTTAGATATTTGGATGCCAGTAGTGAGGGTGAGCAGGATTGCTTCAACCCATTTGGTGAAGTACTCTGTGGCAGTTATTATGTACTTGTGTCCATCTGAGGAAAGGGGAGTGATTAATCCGACAAGGTCAAAGCCCCAAAATGAAAATGGCCAAGGTGGCACAATGGGCTGCAAGTCTTGTGCTGGTGCATGAATCAAATTTCCATGTTGTTGACATGGTAAACATTTTCTAACAAACTTGCAAGCAACATGTTCCATGGTTGGCCAATAATACCCAACTTGAAGCAACTGCTTAGCTAGAACCATGCCACTCGTATGGGCATCACAAATTCCAGCGTGGACCTCTTGTAAAGCTAGGATGGCCTCATTTGAATCTAAACACCTAGAGAGGATATTGTGATACCCTCGATGATAAAGGGTGTTGGCTACAAGAGTGTAGCAGGAAGCTCTGCGAATAAGGTTTTGGCATTGGTTATTGGTGAGATGGGGAGATATGATACCATTTTTTAGATATGCATGGATGTCATGGTACCACAGGGATTGGGGACCAACCAAGACACACACCATTTCTGCATCGACATTCTCATAAGCTGGTGTATGTAGCTACTCAACTAGGAATTCATAATGTGATGCATCATGTGGGATTTGTAACAAGGACCCAATAGTTGCCGTTGCGTCGGTTGCTTTGTTTTGAAGTCTTGGTATCTGTGTAAACTATAGATTCAAGAAATGCTCTTTCAATCTATCCACGAGTTAGTTTGTAAGGTAGCAGCTTATCATCCTTTGTTTGATATTCATCTAGGACTTGCTTGATAATGAGTTGTGAATTGCCGAACACTTGCAGTTCTATGATATTCCATTGAATGGCTATTTTGAGACCTAAGATGAGTGCCTCATATTCTATAATGTTGTTGGTACATGAAAATCCCAACTTGAATGATTTTGGAATGTAGTCACCTTGAGGTGTGACAAATAGAATACCTACCCCTGATCCATGTAATGTGTAGGAGCCATCAAAGTATAGCTTCCACATGGGTTGTTCTTTGATCATACATAAGTGTTCATTAGGGAATTCCATGATTAGTGGATAAGCATCCACCAGTGGTGCTTGTGCTAACTGATCGGCAATGACTTTCCCTTTGATTGCTTTCCGATCTATGTACTGGATGTCAAACTCACTGAGTATCATGACCCATTTTGCCATATGGCCTGTGAGAGTTGTCTTTGATAGTAGATATTTGAGGGGGTCCACTTTTGAAATGATCCTGATTATGTGACTAAGCATGTAATGTCTAAGCTTTTGAGTGGAAAAAACCACTGCAAGGCATGCTTTTTCCATGGGTGAGTAATTAAGCTCATAGCCGACAAGAGTTCGACTAATGTAGTAGATGGCTCTCTCTTTGTTTTCATCATCATGCTGAGCTAGGAGTGCCCCCAGTGCTGTAGTGGTTGCCGAGATGTAGAGTATGAGAGGGCATCCTGGAACTGGTGGTACTAGGATTGGAGAATTGGCTAGATACTCCTTGAGCTTATCAAAGCTTCTCTGAAACATGGGATCCCATTTGAAGCTTGTGCCTTTGCATAAGAGATACGTAAAAGGTTGGCACTTGTTTGCTAGTTGAGAAATGAACCGACACACTGATTGAAGCTTTCCC
The DNA here is from genome assembly GCA_027943335.1 of Chamaecyparis obtusa. Classification (NCBI taxonomy): domain Eukaryota; kingdom Viridiplantae; phylum Streptophyta; class Pinopsida; order Cupressales; family Cupressaceae; genus Chamaecyparis; species Chamaecyparis obtusa. The sequence goes on from BSBK01005632.1 coordinate 49,405, forward strand.
TATAGGCTTTTGAGCTATTTGAGTGTTCTTGGTGGAGGTATTTCTGTTATTGCTTTGACCTTTTTAGGGTCAATCTCTATGCCTCGACGTGATACTATGAAACCTAGGAGCTTTCCAGATGTAACACCAAAGACACATTTCTTTGGATTGAGCCGTAACCCATAGTGTTGTAGGTGATCAAACACACTCTCAAGAATGTCAAGGTGTTCATGGCATGTCTTTGATTTTGCAAGAATATCATCCACATAGTCCTCTAGGATCTTGTGGATCATGTCAGGGAAGATTGCTGTCATCGCTCTCTGATATGTGGCTCCTGCATTCTTTAGACCAAAGGGCATCATGTTATAGCAAAAGGTACCCCATGGAGTGGTGAATGCTATTTTGTGTTGGTCTTCTACTGCTATATGAATCTAATTGTATCCAGAGAAACCATCCATTAGTGACAACATTTCATGGCCCCCTGTAAGATCTATGATCATGTCTATGTTGGGTAGTGGGAAATCATCTTTAGGACATGCCTTGTTTAGGTGCTTGAAATCTGTACAAATTTGGATGTCACCAGAAGGCTTTGTGAAAGGTACCATGTTGGAGATCCAATCTGAGTAATCTATAGCTCTGATAATCTTTGCATCTAGGAGCTTTTCTAGTTCTGATTTTACCAATAGAGCTACTTTGGGATGCATTTTGCGTAGCTTCTACTTTACTGGCTTAAAATTGGGGTCTGCGGCTAGATGATGAACAACAAGTTTAGGATCAAGTTCAGGCATGTGTGTGTATGACCATGAAAAGTTCATAGTAGCTTCTTGAAGTAGCACAGTGAAAGCCATTTCTTCACCTTCTATCATGTTGGTTGCAATGTAGGTGATCCTCAGACATTCCTCTATACCTAAGTTGACTGGCTTGGTTTCTTTTATGATGATAGGTGACTACTCAGGTCTATAATCCTGGATGGGAGGAAGAGGCAAGTCTTCATCTTCTAGTGCTTGAATTTCCAAGTTTTCACTAGAAGATACGCTCTTTATTTTTACTTTTTTGGAATCAGAATGTGCCCCAGAAGGGTTTTCACATAAGGATTCATGTTTTACTCTTTCTACTTCTCTTTTGCAGCTAAAGCTTGCCTCCTCTCTGAAGTATCCTTCTGGGTCAAGCTTATAGATGTGAGCTGACTCTGAATCCTGAACTAAGTGTGGGCCTGATGCCCCCATGAATTCTAGGAGTGCTTCCGTGCTTTGGAACTCATCGATGTGTGCAATGCTTGGCTGGTCCCAGTCTATGAGTTGAGGGTGAATGAGGGGAAGTTCTATGAGATTGATGGCAAGTTGTTGGAGGATAGAAGTCCTTAGGAGGGTGTCATCATCAAAGATATCATCATAGGATCTGAGTTCTTTCTCTTCAGGGATGTCTTCGATCTCTACGAGGTCATCCTGACTATTTAAGAGGGGAACGCTAGTCATGTTGGTGCCCCCAGTTGTGGTATTGGGCCCTTGTATATGCAGGCGAGGGGTATTAAAGCCAAGACCCTAATGTTGTGGGTTCTTGGATGCTATAATTAGGTCTTTGCTTCCACCTTCTTGTGGTCCTAGACCACCACCTTGGTAGTTCCATTTCTTAGTAGTGTACTTGTGTGATTGTGGGTATTTATCTTTGAAGTAGCCAAGAATTTGTTTGTCAGGCAGTGGGGGATCTTTGTACAACCACCTATTAATGTTAGGATCCATTTCTTGACTATTTAATGTGCCATGGGATTCAAAAGTCATAGGTCCCATTCTCTTGATTTCATGATGCTCTTTAATAGGCTTGCTTTGGTGACTCGGGTGCCCTTGGGTATGTGGATCACGTGGGAGGGCCCCTACGGAAAATGCATCATGTAGGCTGTATTCACCACAACCCTGGTTATCGATCTTGATGGAAGAAAGGGTGAAGGTGAGGATGGTTTCTGGATCACAATGGGATCGGGATGAGCTGACAATAGAAGTACCAATGTCAGTTCCAAGACAATGAGTGGAGTAAGGGAATGATGCTTCCATCGCACGATAGTATGCAAAGGGTTGGGGGTTAGCATGGATGGTAACCTCAGTGCCTTGATGCAGGAATTTGATGCACTGATGGTAAGTAGATGGTACAGCCTTAATGGAATGAATCCATGGTCGACCTAGGAGGATATTAAATGGTAGGTCAAGATCAACAACATGGAAAATAGTATCTTGTGTTGCTGGGCCCAGCTGAATGGGCAAAGTAATGGTACCTTTAGAGGTATGCTCCAAATTGTCATAGGCTTTGATAGTGATTACTTCATGTGCTATATCAGCCTGGGTGAACCTAATCTACTGAATGAATTTCAAAGTACACAAGTTCAGGGCTGAGCCATTATCTATTAAGACCCGTTTGATGGCAAAGTCTCTGACCATGACAGCGATGCGGAGAGGGAGAGTATGGTCAGGTGAAATGTCTGGTATGTTAGATGTTTTGAAGGATAAAACATAGGCTACGGATAGATGTCCCACAAGGGTCTCAAACTGGGTGGTGTTAATGTCTGTGGGGACATGTCCTTCTTTGAGAGCTCGGTTAAGGATCTCCTGATGGAGAGGCGAAGTGTGAAGAATGTCCAAGATGGATATTTGGGCTGGTGTGTTCCCCAGATGTTCTATGAGGTTGTACTGTGCATTGTGTGCATTATGTGTTGGCCTTGGTTGGGCACCAGCAACAGTGATCCGGCCTCTGCGGGTAGTAACAACACATTGACGATCTGCTCCTCTGACATGGATGGCATTGACTGTGGGCTCAACTTGGGTTATACATCCAACAATATTATCATAATTGATATAGGCAGTAGTGTGATCTTCTTGCTTATCCTTGCCATGATTCTGGGAATGATTGGTATTAGTTTGGTTGTTCCTAGCATTGTGTTGTGGGAACACATTCTGATAAATTTGTAAGTTGGAATTTGGCGAGGCTTGAGCAAGTGTATCTACTTGAATCTCTTTTTGATCAATGAGATCTTGGATATAATTTTTGAGTCTCATACACTTCAAAGTAGTGTGTCCTTTGACACGATGATAATCACAGTACTCGTGATCTTTGTACCAATCAGGCTTGGGAGTGGTATCATCAACTGGCTGAATTGGTGGATATGTAATCAAGTTGGCCTTGGCCATTCGATGAAATATAACATCCAAAGGTTCACCCACCGATGTGAAGGCCTTCTTTGGATAATTTTGAGCTTTGGGTTTGTTCTTCTTGTGAGCAATATTGACGGCATTGACTTGATTGTTTGGATTACCTTGATAAGCTTGATGGGCTAGTTGTTGATAATTCTACTGATTATTTTGAGAATGATATTGTTGCGTGGGTTGTTGATGGACTTGAGGAGGTTGCTAATGGATGGGCGCTTGTTGTTTTTGGTATGCAGGAGTTGACGAAGGACTAGCCACAACAATTTGGACATGCTTGGTATCAGTGGCTCCATCAGTAACAACATTTTTGTTACGATTCCAGTAACGGGATTTATCATTGCTGGGTTTTTGGGCATCATTTTTGAAGTGTCAGATTGTGCCTTCATCTAGGAGGGCCTTTTCAATACCTATCCCCTTGCTCTTGATATCTTGATAGGTTTGGAGACAATTCATCCTCATGAAGTGGGATAGCTTAGGATGTAGATTATCAATAAAGATTTTGGTCAAATGCTTTTTAGGTGGTTGGTATGATAACCTAGTGGTAAGGTTTTGCCAATGTTGTAGGTATTCTGCTAGGCTTTCTCCATCTTTCTGGTTTGAGTTGCAGAGATCTAACAAGGTCAACTCATTCTCAACATTGTGGGCATAGTGGGCAATGAACTTCTCAGAAAGTTCAGCAAAGGTTGTGATGGTCCCACAGGGTATTTTGTAGAACCACTCAACAACGGTTCCTCCCAAGCTTTTGGGGAATAGGAGTAAGAGATAGTTATCACTATAAGCCACTTCTTGGCATGCCATATAGAATTCTTTAATATGATTGACTGGATCTCCTTTCCCCTGATATTTATCAAACTTAGGTGTCTCAAAGTGCTTGGGGAAAGGTATAGCGGCAATGGACCGGTCAAACGGATAAGGACACACCTCCTCAAACTTGTAAGTTTTGTTCTCAGTACCAGTTTGAAGCTCTTTAAGAGTGTTCTTCATGGCTTCCCATTCAACATTGATTGGTGTTTGAGCGGGTACTCCCATTTGAGGTGGGTATTGTTGAGTGGGATATGGAGATGGCCCAATGGGATAGGTAGATTGGAGTGGATTTTGGAGTGATGTTTGCTGGGGATATTGTTGATGCAGCACAAGGGGATATTGCGGTGGTGGATATGAGACTACTTGCTGGTGTTGTGGGATGACTGGGACTTGCTGCTGTGACTGATAGGAGGAAAATTGTTGTTGTTGGGGAATGATGGGGGTTTGTTGCTGTGACTAGAAGTATGGTTGCTGTGGGGGTGGCTGGTGGAATGATGTAGCTTGTTGGTAGATGGTCCTTGCTAAACTTGTCTCTATGGTTGATGGATATAAGTCAGGTGCATTCCCATATTGCTTAAGGGTGGAACTGATGTAGGGAAGCTTGAAGCAAAGGGTGACTGGGCAAGATAACTTGCGAAATGGGATGAACTTTGCTACTGAGGTGGAGGAACTTGCTGAAAAGCACTGGGTGTTGGGAATGGATAGCTCATGAAGGATGAGGTTGGTGGAGGTTGAGATGGTTGCTATTGTGCTGCTTGTGAGAAGGTGGCTTGTTGGTTTGCAAATATGGATGTAGGAGAGTGAGTTGGTATTCCAAAGGCTTTCATGTCTTCTTGAGTGAGACCCCAATGAGGACCAGTGTGAGGTGGGAATTATGTTGCAGCAGATGCCGGGAAGGTAGATGTGATGGGAGTTTGGGACATGAATGGTGGTCTTGAAAAACCCATGGAAGGCATTCCTGTGGTGAAGGCATTTTGTTGGGCTTGTGCCTGGGTAGATGCTTGTTGGGGGGGAAATGAAGAGAATGCTTGCATTCCCCATGAAAAGAGTGATGTGGAAGTTTTCTGATTTTGAAAGGGGAACGATTGCGTTGCCCTTGGAGTAGATGATGTAGAGGGTTGCTGGGTGAAAGAGGGAAATGATTGCGTTGACCCCTGAAATGAAGGTGTGGATGTTGAAGCTTGGGGATTGAAAGGAAAAGATGATTGCATCCCTCCTAGCACAAAAGGTGTGGATGTGGAAGCTTGTGAAGTGAAGGGGAAGGATGATTGCATCCCTCCCAGAGTCAAAGGTGTTGCTTGGCTTATGGAAGATGGTGGAACTGCTTGTGTAAAGGGTTGTGTGAGAGGTGGGAGTTGATTCTGGGACAAGCGTTGGATTTTTGCAAGAGCTTGAGCAGCCATGGTGGATGATGAAGTACCTACAATAGGGAATGGAGCAGATGGTGTTATAGCTTGTGTTACAGGACTGGCGAAGCTTCCTTGCAAAAGAAGAGGAATGGTGGAGGTTTCTTGTGATGTTTGCAAGGTTTGATCAAGGAACGGTTGGATAAATGGAGAGTATACTTGTGCTAGGATTTGGATAGTACTTATGGGAATGCGAGGATGGAGATATGGTGGAATGGAAGTCTGCGTTTGTGCAAAGTTAGTGAACATGCTTTGCTGGTTTTGGGCCATGAGTGTATTGACTACTGGTGGATTCTTTGGATGATTCACAAATGTTTCTATCACCAGAGGAGCCGAGGGGATATTGGGATCATCCCATGTATTTTTAGTTTGTTTTTGGGGATCATAGGCTACCATCGCAGTGGTAAAAATGTTGGGATCAAATGAGCTGGTGATTGGATAAGGATTCATGTTCCTTCGCTTCCTAGATCCAGATCTTGTCTTGACAGGCATGGAAATGCAGATGCTAGATGAATGCAAGATGTTTCCTAAAAGATTCTAAAGAATGATAGATGCAAGCTCAAGGAACTTCTAAGGATGATGAATTTCTAAAATGTAATGCAAGGATTGGTGAAATGCTTGGATTTGGATCAAGGATTGTGGAAGATTGATGGGAGATGGTGGTAGATTGGTAAAAAAGCTTGGTGATGATGGAGGCTTGATGGGATGCTCTGATTTGGGTCAAGATTGGGTGGAGGATTGGTGGGATGCTGGTGGAAGACTACTAAGTGTCAACAATGAGCTGCTATTTTTCCCAATGGAGGATCAGTGATAGGATTTGGCCAACCTAGGATAGACTAATGATCTTTGGTCAACTGGATTCTTATCAATACAAGCCAATCTCTTGCTCGAGATGATGAGGCTATGCAAGGACAAGTTGGATTTCCTTTAGACAATGCTCTGTGAAAAAGGGGATGATTTCTGATTTGGGATAAGGGATGGAAATAACTCAAAGGTTTTAAACACTAAGTACTTGTGGATTTGGATCTTTGGATTTGGTGCAAAAGGATGGTGAGTTCTGATTTGGATATTGGATGCTGGATTTGGATGAAGGATATGGGACTCTGATTGTGGATTGCTGATGGAAAGATGGTGAAGGATGATGAAACAATGTTTTCTTTAAAAGGATGATGCAAATGCAATTGAGATGGATGATCTATGATGCTGCTAGGAAGATGATGGTGAATGCAGCTAAGGACTCTAGAATGCAACTAAAGATTTGGTGATGATGCGGGGATGAGACTAGGATGAAGGACTGTCGAGATATGATTTTGAGATCTGAAGGTAGAATGGACATGTGATGGATCCTATCTAATCTTCTCTTTCAAGACTGATGTAGCGATGGTTCACTCGGAATTGGTAGGCAAATTTTTTGACTCTTGCGTTATAGCCAATATTATCAAGCTTTTCTTGATATTTTTCTTCTGCTTGGGTTGCTTGGATAGAGGATTGATGGCTCTTAAGGTTTCTTTCTGTAACTTTCTTCTCTTGATAAGCTTTGGATTTGGGCAACTTAGCTTTTGGATGTTTGATCAAATTGGGCATAACTTGGGGAAATTCTGATAAGTTGGTTTGAGACAAAAAGGTTCTTTGGATATTTGATTCCAAGGGTTTCTCTGCAAAATGTTCTGAGTATCTTGAACCGGGTTTGTTGATCAGTTTGATGTTTCCCAATGGCAAATGATAGATTTCAACAAAGATTTTTGGAAAAGCAATCTCCACAAGGGACAAATCAACTTTGTGGGATACAAACAAGATAACTGACTCTGATAAAGCTTTGAAAGTGTATGTTCCAACAATGTTTTCATGGAGCTTTTGACTATCAAGCACTTCAAACAGATCTACCTAAGGAAGGTGAGTATCAAAATCGCTTGCCCACAGCTTGGTACCCCCTACAAGGGAATACAAATGGTGAGTAATCTTGAGGCGACCCAGTAAACCCCTTGGAATCGGTCCTTGCACAAGGATTTTGATACTTTCAGATGTAGATAGGGTACCCTCTATTTTATCAAGTTTTTAATAGTTCCGTGGAGTCTTCATACCCAGTTATGCTGACTGCCTGTGACTCACTTAAGAGCCTAGCCAACAATGCTGGGGGAGGCATATTTACCTGTCCCCAGACATTTGCATTTGGCACAAAATGGCCGTGGATTAGGAGATGTAAGTGAGTACTTTTTGCCTTCACTTTATTTATATACCAGCCGGGGGGGATACCAGTTTGATGTCGTTCTCTAAGGAGGAAGCACTTTTCTCCCTGGACAGGCCTCGCTAAAAGTAGAACAAGTGAACTTGTCCGAGTCCAAATGTTCTACGTTGCTTACTTTAACAAGATTTACAAAAAAAGTAAAGCTCCTAATTGCACATCAAGCAAGTTGTTCTTTTTCCCAATTTGATTAAGTGTGTTTGAATTTGAATAACTGAAGACACAAGTGTTTAAGATTTGATTTGTTCTTTCCCAAAATGTAAACGATTTGAGCGATTGCAATTTCTTTCCTTTGGGCATTCAAGATCGAGATTTGCATGTTGATTTAGAACTTTGAAAAGAGCTTTGTTTTATCCTTAGATCATTCAAGATTGAATTTGTGCTTTGCTTGAATTGAAAAGGAGGGAATAGAGATGCTTGTTCTTTCCAATTTAGATCATTCAAGATTGTGTTTGATTTTCAAAATGATAATGACTCTTAGGACCTAAGTTCTTTTCTTTAGTTTCATTCAAGATTTGTTTGACTTTAGCTTTTTAAGAATCTGAGAATAATTTAAGGCAAAAACACAGTCAACAGTGACATTGTCCAGCTAATACGCAACCCTGGAAAATGCACAAGCGACACTGAAAAACTCTCAGGTGACAGCGGAATGATTACAGGCGATAGAGAAAAATGCCCAGGTGATAGACAAAGGATTTCACATGGTAGAGAAATGTTTTCAGGGTGAAAAAGGATGATTCACAGGCGATAATGAAAAATGCCCAAGCGACAGCGAAATGAGCATAGGCGACACTTTAAACTAGCCAAGGTGACACTTAACCAGGCCTAGGTGACACTTAAAAAAGAACAGGCGATAACTAAATGCTTAAAAGGTGAGAGCATGTCATGTCTAGGCGACAGTGAATAGCTGCATAAGCGATAGTGAAATGCGAATGCGCGGCAGTAAAACATGCATAGGCGACAGAGAAAAGTGCCCAAGGTGACATTTAAACATGCCCAGGCGACAATGTAATGCTTACAGGTGATAACAGAAATGCCGATAGGGGATAATGAAATGGTTACACGTGAGACTTTTGTACGCAGAGGTGAAAATGTTTATTTTACAGGCATGATTACTTCTGTTATAGGTGACAGAAAAGAAGTTTAGATAGAATAGAAGTTATCGAGCACGAAAATCTTCAGAAAGTAGGTGTCGATTCAGAGCTTGTAGGCATGATTAGACTCTTTATAGGCGTGATTGAACTGTGTGTAGGCATGACTGAATTGTGTGTAGGTGACATTTCATCTGTTTCCTGCAAATCATTCTTGAAAAATGGCAAATATGAGAGTACAAAGTATGATCTAATCAAGTTGATTTGTGGGTTTGGGTCCCACTGGGCGTGCCAGAAATGTGGACAAGGCTTTTGAGGATACCTTCTTTGAAAGACTTCAAGCCAAACAAAGATTAGATTTTAGTCTAGCATGAAATCAATCAAAAACAAGTAAAACTCTAAACTAAGCCACCTCAGATTGAGCTAAAACAGGTACACCCAAGCACTGTTTGATTTTCTCTTGCTTAAGGGGATGTGGGTGTGCTCTCTAAGCACTTGGAGCATGTTCCTTATGCATTTTAGGATGGATTGAGATCTATAAAAACCCCATAAATGGCACAAAATAGGTATAGAACACCTGATTTGCCCCTAAGGCCTCAAGGATCAAATGATGTTGAAATGAAGATTAAGCTACATGATGTTTATGCTAAGATTGATTTTAGACCAAATAGAGATGTGATATGATGCTATGCTTATGAAAAAAAATGAAATAAACTATGTTAATCCATTATTACTAAATTATGATGAGCTAAAATGCTTGAAAGTAAGCTAGATTAAGATGATTATGCTAAGTCTAGAGCTAAATGGGCATGATAACAATGCTTGAAATGAAAGGTGAATGGTTTTTTTGCTCTTGGAAATGAGCAGCATTTATAGGATTTGGGAAGGAGGAATGAGTGGCCAGGATCAAAATCCTTAAGAGAGGCCAAGATTCATTCAAAGGGGAGCACATGGATTGTGCTAGTTCAGGGCCACCTCCTTGTGACAAGTGTCATAAGGGCATTGGGTTGAAAGATGGGAAGAATGTGCACAATTTGGGAAATGTGCCTAAGGTCAAAGGGTGTAAGAAAGGGGTGAGGGGCTTCTTAAATGCATGTAAGAGGGATAAGGAGGCTTTAAATGCATTTAATGCATGTAAGAGAAGTTTCTAGAAGTTTGTTGACTTTGGGTTAAGCTTTAGGAGTTGGCTAACCTTGGTTAGGGAATGTGACAGGATTAGGGGAGGGATTAGGATTAGGATTAGGGTTAGGACTTTCTAGAAGAGTCTAGAATTTCCTTAGGATAAACATGGATTTTAAGAAATAAATAAAGATTTATTTATTTCCATGGTTTAGGTTTGAGAATATTTATTAACATGAATTTAATAAACATGAGGATTAAATATTTAATCTTAATTAAATATTTTGAGTTGGGATTAGGGTTAGGAAATGATGGGATTAGCCTTTAATCAAAATTAAAGGAGGATTAGAAGATTCTGGAAGAGGTTAGTGGTCTTAAGGAAATTGGCTAAGTTTTGGGCAAAAAATAAATAAATAATTTATAAATAAGATTTTTGGTCAATTTATTAAATAATTAATAAATAAGGAGATAATGTTTAAATAAGATTTAAACATTTTTGGGAGGGATTTTTTAATTAAATATTTTTAATTAAGATAAAGGGATTTAATGACATAAAAAATAAATTAATTAATTAAATAATTAATTAATTAATAAATGATGATGTCATCAGGGATTTTTCAGAAAATAAAATACTTTATTTTCTAAAGGATTTTTAGGTGTCTACAATTACATTATGATTTTATTACACATCTACTTTACACCCCCCTTTCTTATCACGTGGATCAAAAAATAAATAGACTCAAACACTTCAAAGAAACCTGACTGCAACCACCTAACTACCCAAAACTGTTCCATAACAGTCATAAAACTGACTGTCAAAACCAAATAGGTTTAATGGCGTTGTTAAGTTGATAACCAATGTTGTCAAATAGAAATGGCATCTCATACCACCATCTAGGATACTTAGAATTTTTTTAAAAAAACTTTACAATCCATACTAACCCATAACCCATAGATGACCATTCTAGACCATAATTGTACAAATGCAATTTTACATCTTCTTTTTGGCATCTTTTCACTTTGAGTGAAATTACATGATTTAATGGTATTAATGGCCATATTGCAACTATACATACCCTTATAGGTCCTTGACCTTTACATAAGTCCTTGGATCACTCAAGTGACCCCAAGGTTACATCACTATCCCTTATCCCATTCAATGGCTTACATAACATTATTTTGTGATCATACTATCAAATGATAAACATCATTACAAACATGATAAAAACAACATAAAATGATCAATCATGGTCCATTAAAATTAAAAGTGTTCTTAGATGGTCTTGTCCCATCACCCTAGGATCCTCAATGATCGTGGTGTACCTTCTTGCTTCAGGTGTTGACCTTGGTGCTCCTGCACCATACTCAACTTTAAAACTTTCCAAGTCCTCTTGGAAATCTTGCAAGCACAAACATGTCAGCAAAAAAAAAACTCTTTATCTTCACATTTGGTTTATAAAGGTCCACATTAAGGATCCATGACATCCTTGCATAGTGTTCCTCCAAAATATACTCAAGCATCTTCAAAATTTGATTGCCTCCCATTGGAAAAAAGTAAACCATATTCTGATCATACTTCTTCATTTCTTCCTCTGCCTCACTCCATGAGACTACAGTTGCAATCTTGAACTCATCCTTGTCTTCAAATCTTGATTCTCTCCTCATAGAGACCAATGCATCTTGCATACTATGCCTCTCCTCTAGGCATTCCAAACTATCTCTAGCATTCACGTCTGCCTCATTAGCCACACTCATGACCCCATAGGAAGGTTCTTTCACCTCTACTGCCACCTCCAGTATGGGTTAGGAAGTTGGGGTGGATGTGCAAATAAGAGTTGCTTTGTATTTGGAGACCTATTAGAGGGGTAAAAGCCTATACACCAGTAATTGTTTGTATAGATGGTGTAGAGTGGGTGGTTTTTATTATTGCAAGAATTAAGTTAACATAATTCAATTCAATTATATTAAACATAGGTCCTTTTATGCATAAACTAGTTGAATTTTCTTGGGGACATTACAACAAGTTATCACCCAAAGAACCTTCTTACATTGACTATGACCTTTTCAAGACCTTAAACACCCCAAAATACTAACTTATTTCATAATACTACCCATGATACCATATAAAATGACAATGACATACTATACAACTTTAGACTCCTCCCACTAGAGAAGGTATATGCACAGGTGATGAACATGTAGATTTTCCTAAGCACTAATGGGAGCTTACCCTGCATTAACAAATGTACTATTGTGAAAATCATCACAAGTCCATTTGTTGCAGGGTCTAGTTCCCAATAATGCTTGGTCAAATTTTCATGTTTGTCACCTATGCATATACCTTCTCTTATCAACTCTTATATGCACACGTGAAGGATGTATATGCATGTGTTTTACATCACAATAATAATATTAGTTTGTGTTTTACATGATTGCATTCCCCAAATACATTACTGGCAAAATTCTGAACATATATAAATGGAATACTTTGTGCTTGATATACTTAAATGGAATACACCAAGAAGTACCAAATGATGAATGCTCAATTGTTGTAATGACAAAGCATCAAAACCGTCTATTTCTAGAACTTGATTTTCTATAGTCTTAATGATTTTTCTATAGTCCTAATGATTTTGAACATTGTTGACAAAGCGTGTTTATTTTTTTGATTATTTGATTGATCCTCTTGCCTTTCCTTACTTTGTAAATTCCATTGTCCCAATCAAGTTTTGCAGTGTTTTTTATTATGTTTCATATTTTTTATTGTGGAGTTCCGCATTGTTTGTTGTTCTTGATAAATTATGCTTTGAATTTGACTTTGCCCATGTCCAATTTTGTGCCAATTATGGAGTTCACCTTCTTTTGATGGCATATTTTATTCACTCTATGTGGAATACTAGTTTGTTCAATGTTTTATTTCAGCTTGATATTTCATTCATTTTTCATATACACAGAGAAATGGACAATTCTGAGACTACACATTTGTTGATATTGCGAGACTACACATGCTGATAAAAAATGAGCTATCTGATTTAGGTTTACTGTTCATTATTGTAAACGGTCAATATTTTTGATGGTACTCCTTGGTGTATTCCATTTAAAAATAAACAGGTTTCTATGGCTATGATAAATGTCCCTCTATGTTGACAAAATTAGAGTTGACAAAATGGTTGTCCAATGACTGTATCTTCCATTAGAGCCAATTCATATGCATAGGTGATGAACATGCAAATTTTCCTAAGAACTACTGGGAGCTTACCCTGCAACACATGTACTATTGTAAAAATCATCACAAGTCCATTTGTTGTTGGGTCTAGCTCCCAGTATTGCTTGGTCAGATCTACATGTTTTTCACCTATGCATATACCTTCTCTGATGAACTCTTCTATACACAGGTGATGAACATGCACATTTGCCTAAGCACTACTGGGAGCTTACCTTGCAACACATGTACTATTGTGAAAATCATCACAAGTCCATTTGTTACTGGGTCTAGCTCCCAGTATTTCTTGGTCAAATCTACATGTTTTTCACTTATGCATATACCTTATCTGATCAACTCTTATATGCACAAGTGATGAAATTTCATATTTGCCTAAGTAATACTGTGAGCTTATCTTGCAACACATGTACTATTGTGAAAATTATTAAAAGTCCATTTGTTGCGGGGTCTAGCTCCCAGTAATGCTTGGTCAAATCTACATGATTGTCACTTGTGCATATACCTTCTCTAGTCAACTCTTATATGCACAGGTGAAGGCTGATCAAATCCAATCTCCTAACAATCATAACAATAATAATATTAGTTTGTGTTTTACATGATTGCATTCCCCAAATCATTACTGGAAAAATTTTGAACATATCTAAATGGAATACACCAAGAAGTACCAAATGATGAGTGCTCAATTGTTGTAATGGCAAAGCATCAGAACCGTCCATTTCTAGAGCTTGATTCACTCTATGTGGAATAATATTTTGTTCAATGTTTTATTTCAGCTTATATTCCATTCATTTTTCATATACACAGAGAAATGGATAGTTTTGAGATAGGTTTCTATGGATATGATAAATGTCCCTCTGAGTTGACAAAATGGTTGTTTAGTGACTGTATCTACCATTAGAGCCACTTCATATGCACAAGTGATGAACATGTAGATTTTCCTAAGCACTACTGGGAGCTGACCCAACAACACATGTACTATTGTGAAAATCATCACAAGTCCATTTGCTGTTGGGTCTAGTTCCCAGTATTGCTTGGTCAAATTTGCATGTTTTTCACCTGTTCATATACCAAATGATGAATTCTCAATTGTTGTAATGGAAAATCATCATAACCATGCATTTCTAGATCTTATTTTTTATAGTCTTAATGATTTTTCTGTAGTCCTAATGATTTTTCTTATTTCTTGTCTTTTGTCCCTTTTTGATTTCCCATGTCTATGCTTGGTGACAGGATTTTGAACATTGTTGACAAAGCATGTTGCTTTTTTTGATTGTGGGGTTCCGCATTGTTTGTTTCTCTTGATAAATTAGGCCTTGAATTTGAATTTTTGTTCATTGTTTTATTTCAACTTGATATTTCATTCATTTTTCATATACACAGAGACCACATGTTGATAAAAAAATGAGCTATTTGATTTAGGTTTACTAGTTTATGATTGTAAATGGTCAATATTTCTTATGGTACTCCTTTGTGTATTCCATTTAAAAATAATCATGTTTCTATGGCTATGATAAATGTCCCTTTGTGTTGAGAAAATTAGAGTTGAGAAAATGGTTGTTCAGTGTCTGTATCTATAGGTTACAAACAAATCATCCTTCTTCCACCAACATTCTAGTCAATGTACAAGTAACAATTCATTCCATTCAAGAAATACCATGGTTGACAATATCAACCTAGATTAAAATAAGGAGTATGCAGAATTCAGTGTATGCAGAATTAGTTTTGCAAAATTGGCCATGTTGATGATGATTATGAAGAAGATTTCAAAATGTTGCACTAATCTGAATTGGATCAATCATCATTTTCAAATCTTCATCATCAATCACCATCAGCCATTTTCCAAGAGAAACACCTTTCTCTATATGAATCTTGGGTTACATTTCCCTATAATCTAATTGGCAATTTGAAGCCATCAATGGAAACTTACAATCCTAAACAATTAGTATACCATTGATGGCTTCATAATTATTAAGTGAAAGGGATTTTTCTGATCTGGAACCCCCTTTGGTGATGATCCTACGCAGTTCCACATAGACACGACATGTTCCTTAGAAGACTTTTAATCTCACTACAACTGAGAAACATAAATGTAGGCATCATAGTTACAATTCTTTGGAGATAGAACATAATTGAGTGGTATACCCAGATGATGCAACACAAGCAGTACTACTCCTCTAGTTCTAAGTTGACATTGTAGGATCCAAAAACCATAGATAATGATGGATTTTGGTCCCTATCTTGATTGGTTTTTAGACTCTATAGTGCCAACTTAGAACTAGAGGAGTAGTGGTTGTGTTGCATCATCTAGGTATAAACTCAATTATATTGTATCTCCAAAGAATTGTGACCATGTGTGATGCCTACATTTATGTTTCTCAGTTGTTGTGTCCGAGGACCCCTTATGATCCTTTACGATCCCTAAGAATACATTTTAGAGGTCTTAAAGTGTCATAAGGGGTCATAAGAGGCTCCTAGGAGAGGCCAAATGAGCTTCCACCTTCACGTGGTTGGCCTTGTTAAGTAGAGAATGTTAAAATATTATCAAAACAAAGAGAAGCTCAATATTTCAAGGTCCCAGGGACAAAAATCAATTGTTCGTAGTCTTTAGTTTATGAAACCATCCAAACTTGTTACGCTTTTGCAGCTCATCATGAACACTAGAGGTTTGAAGAAAAAAAGAGAATTTGAAGAGTCACGAGTCTTAAGATTGTACTTAATCTAGCCAAACTTCATTCAATGGTACATTCAAACATGAAACAAGCCATTCTTAAACCAGTGATCTAGATTAAACTAGTAAACCAAAGGACAACAAACTGAATTGCATTAACTTGACGTGTTGTGAAAAGTAATGAATCACAAATAAATGCAGTAAGTGCAACTAATATCGCTTTGGAGGAATGCATTATTGTTTGACATAGTAAGCCAAACTATTAATATGGAATAATATGCATTATGCGCCTAATGGAGCGATTTTACAATAGATAATTAATATATATTATTTTTTTTAAAAAAATTCAATTTGTCGTCGATTTTTTGACTAACATGACTATTTACTTCGACGTCAAAGCTATACTCACAATGTATATAGTAGTGGATAATTTGACCAAGGTTGGTTGAAAATGATGAATACTTAAGTCGACCATTTGACCATGTTTGGTCAAAATTCCTCATGGATATGTCGGTCATTCTTGATATCGTAGCTGGCAATTTCGACATTGTTTTTAGTCAACTTTTCAACCAAATGGTAAGTTGAATATTCGAATTTAAAGGAACTTGTGGAAAAATTGACAAAGAAAGTTTGACAACAAAAAAGGTCATTTAGTTGACCATTTCGCGTCGAAAAATAGACCAATGTGCGTCGAAAATGAGGCAAAAATTTACTAGGCTGGATATACTTTGGAGGAAGGCTTAAAAGGTTAAAATAGGTCCCACTATGGTATGTTGTGCTTTTCATGGCATCATGTGCATTGGAGAGTGTTTCCAGGGTGATCTATTAGTATGTTTTAATGGTTTTCTACATGTTACATTTGGAACCAACTTTGGAGAGTGTTTTGGTGCTTGTGCTTTGTTAAAATAGTTTATGGGAGATATGTTTTAATGCATGTAGGTCTCCTTTATCTCCTAGATTGGACCACAATAAATGTAAATACTCAAGGTGGCTAACTTTGTGTAAATAATTCTTATCTCTACTATAGCCAACCTAGTTATAGTTTTGGTTGATCAAATTGATTTTTTTGATGTGTGGATTTATTTGGATTTTTTAGGATTGAATGTGAAGTTAGTGTGATGCAAATATCAGAGATTAGAAGTGGAAGAGTGCAAGTTTGATAGAGTGGCTGCAGTTGTTGATCAAGAGATCCTACATCTTTTCATTTCATTTTTTTCTTACACCTACTAGAAGATCGTGTGCTTCTTTGGCATCATGTGTAGATTTATTTTTTGCCTTGGTGTCATGAACCATAATTGATGCATGTATGCATATAAATTGACTCGAATGTTGCTAAGCTTCTACATTAATAATACTATTTATCAATTCGTAATTAATAATACTATCATTAATCAATATAATTTTAATAATTAATTAATATATAATTGATTAATAGTTAATCAATATAATATTACTAATCAAATCAATAATTATTAATTAATTGATATAATATAATATTAATCTACAAATAATAATATTAACCAAATAAATATATGTCAATATATAATTAATGTTAATATTCCATCCATATTAATCAATAAATATTTAAATCAACGTAATATAATGAATAATTTTAATCAACCCACAATTAAAATATAATATCAATTTATATTTAACGGACACTATGAATTGTCGACTCCCCTATCTAGCACCGACCCGCGACAGTAGTAAGTTTGTGACCTTTGACTTAAAATGATGATTTCCCCTTCCACGCATAGGGGTACAAATGAAATAGAAAGTAAGACGAGGACATCGATGGGGGATTAAGATCTTACTCATTGAATGAAGGGAACATTAAGGAATATGCATTGACAATCTCCTTGAGCTTGCAAGGAATAAGATAGTCAAATTTACATGTTCATTGGTCCATTAAAAATATATACATTAATAGGTGTCAGTTTTGAATTATAATCAAATATGTATAGCAAATTACATATATGGAAGTTAACACACTCATGCAATATTGAATTAATGAAATTAAATGGTAAGTAAATTAATTTGTTTATATGTAAAGGTACGATTTGGAAGGGATGTGTCTTGACCCATCCAAAGGAGGACCCTAGGAAGTAACATATTGGTAATCGTTTAATGGAATGAGGGAGTCATCAAATAGGAATGAGGATATATATAGGGATTGTTAATCGAAATGGATTGGAAAGAATATAAATATAAGTTAAATATTTGGTCTTCATCAAATAAATATATATCTAGTAAATATATTTTTAATAATAATAATTAGAATTATATATATAGTTATATATTATATGAATATATATTTATTCTTGTAATACAAGAGTTATTAATATATTTGTAGCCTATTCCTTAATCTCTTATTATAGTCCCGAGAGGTAATAGGTCGGTGTTGTGTAGAGAGGGGCAGAGTAAATATAGATAATGCATTGGTGTCAAGCGTCCTACAACAAGTAAATCCATGATATCCTTAGGGTTGAGTTTAGGTCGAGAGATGTAAGGAATCTAGGCTTAAATATATAACTATCAAATGTATTATGAATTGCCTTGGATGCTTAATAATGTATGTTAATTATTGGTTGGAGGCATTACATCTATACTTATATTCGTAATATAAAAGCTAGCAATATATACTAAGTCAATTCTTTAATCACTCACTAGTACAACTAAGGGGATAGGTAGTTTGTTGAAGGGAAAGGTAGAGTAATTTTGGTCACCTAATGGTTAGTTCCCAACATTGGGGTTATGCCTTAAGGGAACCCACTTGTAGACTATTTAACTTGTCCTTTGCACAACAATTCTACCATCCTTCTTAAGGCTAGTAATTAGGAGTGAAGTAAGAAGTTGAGACTTAAGAATGTATTACAAATCAAGGATTTTTCTTCATATAATTTGATTTAATGCATAAAAAACAAAATCCAAACCCCAAATAGAATTTTAGAGAAAATTAAGTAAGGCCCTAGTAGGGGACATTGCGCTTGGGATAGTGCATCTCAGTTTTTCAAGTCCTTTGCATCTTTCCCTAAGATAGTGCCCCATTTTCTACAAGTCCTTCAAGGAGAAGTGTACTTCCATGCTAGTGGGCCTAAAACAAACATTGTAATTTATTATCATCTAGTGAGTATGATTCTCATTGTGGTTCTTCCTACATTGTATTTTCCACATAAATTTGGTGTTCTTGTGTGTGTTGTCATTACAATATCTTTAATTGATGGTTAGTTGGATTAAAGATAACTGATAAGAAATTGTGATAGAATAGTTAAGTTATTGCACTGATTCACCCCCCCCTCTCTCTCAACACCCAAAAGTATTCGACAATAAAATGTTGCATATGAATATATTAAATAACTATAAGATGCCAAATTTCTAAACATGTATCTATAATACCCCCAAAATGGGCTATAGGTTCATTAACCTCCTACATCAACAAATCAAATGAAATTGATACAAAAGTCCTAACCTAAGGCACATCTGCACATCAGCTTATCAAAAACCTAATTGATTATCTTAATTCTGCATCGGGGAATATTCCTTGAATATTCCTAATTTATCATAATTATCTTTAATTGAATATTATTTGGTGATAAATTTCATTATTTATCCTAAAGTTGATTAATTGAATATGATGAATATTTAATTAATTAAGTTTAATTCTTCCATTTAATTATTTAATTAGATTTAATTCTATTTATTCCTAATTAATATTGTTTTTATTTGACAATAAATCAATATTCCTACAAACAATCAATTGGATATTTATTTAATTGATTTAAAATCAAAGTTGTCAAATTTAATGATTTAATTGGAATAAAGTTTGATTCAATAATTGATTAACCCATAAATCAATTGCTTTAATTCAAAATAAGTTAAGTTGAAAATAAATCACTTTATTTATTAAATTAATTCATATTAAATCATGCACAATCAGAAAAGCAAGCAACTAGAAATTAACAATCAATTTTAAAATTGAAACTCAACATCTGATGATGAGTTGAAATTTGATCTAAACTCTATTTTGAGTTAAAAATTGCTTTTGCATGATTTTTGTGAGTTGATTATCTCTGATTTATTGATAACTCAAAAATCAATCTGAGTTTATCAAGAGTAATTTATGGCTTTTCTCCTACATCCTCAAAGCCCTAGACTTCTATAAAATCAAGGCTCAACTCTTCACAATGGACCTGAAAATTGCATCCTCACTTTGGCGAATTTGTGACTGAAGAATCAATCTTTTGCGAATCAAAGCTATTGTGAGATTTTCATTTATTGTTTTGAGCATTCATAGTGTCATATCATTCATAGCACTCTTAGATTAAATCTGAATTCAATCTCAATCTCATTCATATAGCTTAGATTCATACAATTTCCATATTATTGCACATAAAATACAAAAAAATAGATTAATTTGCATTCATATTTCATTGCTTTCATCATTTTAAATCCTTCGTTTAGGTGTTGCATTATCACTGATTTTGATTTCAATCTAAGAACATCATACTCACACCTACTAGAAGGCAGTAAATCGCCTGGTTAGCATAGTTTCAATTACTTGCAGATTTCAGTTTTTGCTAACCTCTAATATTTTACTGAAGTGTTGTGTCTACAGCTAGGTACAAAATTCACACACACATTTCTGGCACCCACTATGGGGCCCTGAAATGGGTTTCCCTTTATTTCTATCAATTTTTGGTCTTTTTCTATCAAAACTGTGATTTTTAATTTTCTATCCCTACTTCTGTACATCTCTGTATAGATTCTCGTGTGAGATTTTTCATCACACCACACAAAGTTTTGCTGATTTCAGCACTTCCTCGCGTGAGACTTCATCTTTCATTGCTTGAGACTGTACTTCCTTGTGCGGGACCATATCCTGACTCGTGCAAGATTTTGAACCTAGAGACACAGAATTTGCAAATCTGTACTTTCAGATTATTGATTTCTAATGCTTACTATTTGCTGTTGATTTATCTTGATTTTATACTTTTGAATGTGTGCTAAATTATGGATTGCAGAGCATTGGACCTAAGGTATTCTCCTCAAGTTGATAATATTTTGATTTGGATTAAAATGAACCTCTCATGTGTCAAGCTTGTGTGACTTTTCTTGCTTTCATATCACAGACTTCATTTTGGGCTATAAAAATGAATATAGATTTTCTTTTTGCATATCTGTTACACATAGTAAATAGGCCCTATGAACACTATTTGTGGATGATCTTGAGAGACTGAGCTTATTTCGCTTGTTTATTCATGTGAAGCTCTTCTTGACGAAGGATGCCCTTGTAGATAGGGAGGTTACTGAGAGCGTCTCACGTTCTACTAGATTTATGTGTCTTTAACTTTTGATTGATACATTCTCTCTCCGGAGAGGTTGATAGATCATAAGCAATTGACATCATAGATCTTTGTGAGATAATCTTGGTCTTAGCATGTCAGATTAATCTATCTACTTTGTTTTGGTTAAAAGTGAAAAGGCTAGAGGACTATGCTCTACTCCCTTTTTGGGTAGTATCAGAAACTCAGATCCTTGAATCTGGAACTAGTCTCCATGTGGTATCTTTTGTGAGTCACCTTTAGAGAGGGTTAACTGTAGTGGACATTCCCTTAATTGGGTCAACCACGTGGATGGAATCTCAAGCGGTAATAGCCATTTTTGCCGTGGTAGCAGCAGCCACTATATAAATGTCCTTGTGGAGGAAATCTTCATAGGTGTGGTCTCTTGTTGGGCTGTTAGATCTCCCTAGTAGCTCCTGATTGATTAATTTCTCAGACTATGTCAAAACCTCAGTGTACCTGGATTGGAGTTCACCCTCTTGAGATCACAAAAGTTGTAGAGACCATTACTACAAACCCTAGTGAGGCCAATTTTGTTTTATTTTCTAGGAATATGTGCATTATTGAAAAACTTTTTGGAACATACACAAGTAGTATTTCTAGGGATTAGCACAATAAGTCACTATTGCTTGTTCATGCGCAAGGTTTCTTTTGCCCTTGTTCATTGTTTTCAGATGATTGCTTGCTTCCCTTGCTTGATGTTTTGCATGCTTGATATCTTCTTGGTTGCTTGAAATGAACTACTACATGGATCTTCAAAATTTGCATAACAATCTGGTACTGAAACACTAAAAAATTGCAAAATCTGAGCAAAAATCCTTTTCTAGTGTGAGAACTGAATATTCTATTAGAGAATAGCCAGTGTCGTGTCTCAAAATTTGTGCCTCAAAATTTGTGAAAAACTGTCAAACTATGTCCTTTTATTGCACGAGATTTTAGCTTTCTGAGCATTCTTTCATGCGAGATAGCACATTCTCGCGCACAGCCTGGTACTTCCTTACATGAAACAACATTCTCTCACATGAACCTGTCCTGAAATTTGCAAAATAGAGAGCTTATTACTACCAGTTGGTCAAATTTCTGTCAGATCTGATTTTTGTCTCAAGTCTGTATGCCTATTTTCCTATTGCACACTGTCTGAAACTGCATGTCTAGAGTTGAGAAACAAATCTTGGAATCTGTCAAATAAATCACTGTGTCAAAAATAGAGCAGAGACTATAATGAATCCATTCATTTTTCTAAAGTGGTATCTTGAGTCTAATTTAGCCTTCTGATTTATCGATTTGAGTCTTTTTCATCTTGTGTCAAAACCTTGTCAAAATTATCTTCAAATTCAACCTTTTTACTAAATGGCTAAGTGTTGTGAGCTTGTGCCCACCATCTATTGGGCATCTACCCACACTACTATGGCACATTATCCTTCACTTACATCTGATCTAATCTTTAATCACTTCAAATCTTGACAAGGTTGCGTCATTCGATCTTCTTGAATCAATTCATTCTTCATTTGTCTTCATCTTATTCTTTTTCTTCACCCAAGGTTAATGGTGGAAACTAGAGCTTCCTCACACAAGAAATTTGGAGAAGCACTCAATACTATCCCTTTGACTACTCACAAGGGTCCAACCCTTGAGCAACTCTACAATTGTGGTCTTTACAAAGATGACAGTCTTGGCAATTTTTGATTAAAAACTGGTTACATACCCCCTCCATCAACTCATAGAGGTAATCAACCAACCCCTCCTCAATCTATCCCAGGGAGTCCTAAAACTCCTAAGATGTCTCATGGAGGGACACATCATAGATCTCAAGGACATCACTCTCAACATGGTGTGGATCAAGAACCTACGCCTTTTGAAATTGCTCGATATCAAAATGATGATGATTTCAAGAGAATGATGAGGCATTTCTTGCAGGAAGATAGAGAAGCATAGTTTCTAGAGTTAGCTCATCAAGGAGCTAAACTTCCTCCAAACTTTAATGTTGAAAATATCATCATGCATGAGGAAGAAACCCCTATCACTGCTATGATGAAACATATGCATGCCATGCAAGTCAAACTTAACAAACTTGAAAAAGAAAAGGAACCTAAGGAGTTCTCCATGGAAGCTCTATGCCCTTTTCCATTCGATAAAGACTTGTACATGCCACCATTCCCTAAAAAAGTGGAAATGCCTAAGTATGATAAGTATGATGGAAACTCTGATCCTCAAGATCATGTCAAAGAATTTTGTACTCAATCTATGGAGTTCATGCATGAACCAACTTACTTAATGCATCTTTTCCCTCAATCTCTGGGAGGGTCAGCCATTCATTGGTTCTCTAGAATGCCTCCTACTATCAAAACTTTTGAGGAGTTAATCAAACTATTCTATCAATAATACTCCTACAATATTCAACATCTGGTCACCATGATTGACATCTGTAATCTGAAACAATACCCAGGAGAACCATTCCTGACATTTCTCAAAAGATGGAGGAAGAAATTCTCTCTATATGCTAGACCAATTCTAGAAATTGAGAAGTTGGAAATCTTCATCAACAATCTTGTTCCAAAAATCAACTACCCTTTACAAATGCAAAATCATACATCCTTTGACAAGATGGTAGAAAATGCAATCAAAATTGAGAAAGTACTTGTGCAAAAAGGAGACATATCACTTCAAAAGGACAAGTATGAATCTGGATCTAGTTCTAAAGACAAGAACAAAAACTGGAATAAGAATAAAGGCATCATCACAGATGGCGTTGTTAATAATATTCGTGCCCCATCTAAGGCACCCGCTTTCAATCTCACTATTGGCACCCAAGCCATCAAAGTTGCTGAAGCTAAAACATCTAAATCTAACAAAAAGTCATTTGATTATAGACCTTGGGCTATAGATGCTAATCACAAATTCACTCCTCTTGGAGAGTCCTTGGAATCTACCATGAAAAATATATTGGAAAAAAAAATCATCTACTTGCCTAAGATGATAGTCTTTGATCCTGAACCTAAATTGAAATGGTGGAGGGAGAACAATTTCTGTGAATTCCATCGCAATAAGGGTCATAAGACTAATAACTGTGTTCACTTGAAGCACATCATACAAGATAAAATTGATAATGGAAAAATCATGATTGACAATCATAAGAGCAATAATGATCATACTATATTCACATAACCATTTCCTAAACATGGTAAAGAAGACTCTTCTTCTCAACCTAATATGGGTGCTAAAGTCAATTATGCCTACTTTGGAAACAATGTTGTTATCAATATGGTTGAACCAAGTCTATCTAAGTATTGAAATGTCATCACAATTGTAAGAAGAGATAGAGAAAATCAATCAACAAACGTAGTTACTTGATCACAAGCTCAGGCACATCTACAAGGACAAATACCAGATTCATCAAATGTCCCTAAGGTGCCTTTCAATCTTTCATTTTCTTCTAAACAAAAGGCTACATCTAAATCTTCAAATCCTAAAGACACGAGGCCTAAAACATACAATATTGTCCAACAACTTTAGCATACAAATGCAAAAATCTCTGTGTTTGAGTTGCTTCGGATATCTCCAGCTCATAGAGCCATTCTAGACAACGCTTTGCTTGGATCCGATGTTCCTGGCAACCTTGATTTAGACAGATTCTAGTCTATGGTTGGTCATCTTACGTCTCCACAGTATATTTCCTTTTCAGAGGAAGATGATAAATCCTTGAGTCATCTGCATAATCATCCCTTGCATATTGAAGTCTTGATCCAAAACCGTTGTGTCAAACATGTGTTGATAGATGGGGGTGCTAGCTTAAACATTTGTTCTTTTAGCTTGATCACACAACTGGGATTTTTAGAAATGGCTATTGATCCTAGAAAGAAGATAACTATCAAAGCATATGATGAGCAAGAAAGATCTTCCAAAGGTACCATTGTCTTACCTATCAGAACAGGTCCAGTAATCAGAGATACTATATGCCAAGTTCTTGATCTACCTTTGGCTTACAACATCCTTCTAGGAAGACCTTGGATACATGAAATGAAAGCTATTCCTTCTACATATCATCAGTGTTTTAAATTTACTTATGAAGGAATAGAGGTGACGATTCCAGCAGATCTATATACAACTTGCAATGCATTGAAGGAAAGTGTTGATAAACTTGTTCCTAATAAAAAAGAATCTTCCACTAAGCAGCTAAACGTTACTTCAACATCAAAGATGAAAGACATTGCTAAAGAGGTTAAAATAAAAGAACATGTTATGGGAGAATATACTATAGAGCTAGTCTTATCTTTGACATCTATCCCTATCTCGCCTAAGTCTTATGGAAAAACTCTAAAACATTCTAAAAAGGATTCTAAAGAACCTCTTGAAGCATATAAAGGAAATTTTGTTGCAGAACAAGTGTCCAAACAAGAGTTTGAAGAGGATGAAGTTATTTTTGCATGGCTATACAAAGATGAACCTGAATCTCAAGTTGTTCAAACATGTGACTCTAAAACACCAAAGATCCCTTCTAAGTCATATGGACCAGGGGACAAGTTGATCACAAATATGGGATACAAAGGAAAAGGACCTCTAGGACTACAAGGTAAAGGTCTTCTATCACCTCTTGACCACCATGGTCAAACCAACAAGGATACAATAGGTCTAGGATACAAGAAGAAGCATTTCTGTCTTAGCAAGAATTCCCCACATGTCTTAGAACAGATTGAACCATCCACAACAAATCAACTAAAGGAAGAAACAACTAAACAATCTGACAGTGATGATTCAGACACCACTGATGAGCTCATTCCTTATGAGCATTTTCCTAAAGAAATAAAAGACCTCCTTGACGTTGAAGATGATCCAGTAAAAATAATCAATGTAGTAGAAACACAAGAACCTACTATAGAACAAGAGATAGTTTCCCCACAAGAACAAGCTAATCTTGAGGACAATAAAATAGATAAAGAGGAAGGTGGTAGTTATTCTGAGATAGATTCCCATGAGTATGAATTCAAATCAGAATCTAAGGGTAACCCTTCTTGGAGTATTCATCCTGACTTTACTCATGTTCTTAAATTTCCTAGAGGCATAGATGAAGAATATAATGACTATGAATGGGGAGCCATTCCAGAGGAAGATGAGCTTATCACAGAAAAACATATTGATGTTATTCACCAATATGCACCTAAACCCAACATAAGTCTAGAGAAAAATGATGAACCTAGTGAGTCTGATCCACCAATTGTTGAAGTGGAGTCCCTCAATGACATTGAGCCTATTCACAAATTGAACATCTTAAGTTGTAATATCACCTTTGAACTTGAGCATTAGGTTAGGACCAATGATGATAGATCCATATCCATAAACACTATCTCCCAATATTTTCCAACTTTGACTATCCAACATCCTAACCTTCTTGACCAAACTTCCACGAATCCGAGCCAAGTTATCTTTACTTTTCCAAATGAGTATGCCCTTGCTTGCTACCTCAATGCAGTTGAGCCTATGATGACTTCCATCAGTGAATAGAGCATTAGCATGATGAAGTTAGACATCAAGTATCTTAGTCAAAAGAATAAGAATAAAAATAAAAAGAAGAGATTTGAGGGTGAGAACCACTTTGTGGCAGTCTCAGAACCTACAAAAGTAAAAATAAAAGATGTATCCAAAGGTGAAAACCTCTCTAAGGTTCCTAAGGATGAGATATTTGATGTCCTTCTGAGTCATTCATAGGACAGATCTCCAGTTCTAATTGAGCCCACTCAATCCATCAACTTGGGAACAACAGAAGAACCATATTTGATTCATGTAGCACAATCCTTATCAGAAGAAGAAAAGAAAAAAATTACTACATTCCTAACAGAAAAGAAGATCAACTTTGGATGGAAATATTCATATATGCCAGGGTTGGATCCTAATCTTATAATGCACCATTTATCTATAGCTCCAAATATCAAACCTGTTAAGTAGAAATTGAGAAAGATGCATCCGCATGTTGCACTCTTGGTAAAAGCTGAATTAGAGAAGCTACTAAAAGCTGAATTCATCCATGTTATTGACTATGCTAAATGGATCTCTAATATTGTACCTATTTCAAAACCAAACAAATCTATAAGGGTGTGCACAGATTTTAGAGATGTGAACAAAGCATGCCCTAAGGATGATTTTCCACTACCTAACATTGATATGATAGTGGACATGACTGCGAGCTTTGAAATGTATTATTTAATGGATGGTTTTTCTAGATATAATCAAATAAAAATTGCTCCAGAGGATCAAGAGAAAATTGCTTTTACATGTGCATGGGGTACCTTCTATTGGAATGTCATGCCATTTGGGCTTAAGAATGCTGGTGCTACATATCAGAGAGGTATGACATCTATTTTTCATGACATGATGCATTGAAATATGGAGGATTATGTTGATGATACTTTAGCAAAATCTATGATTAGAGCTAAACATCTAAATGATTTGAGCACAATACTAGACAAAATGTAAAAGTTTAGTCTCAGACTGAACCCTAAGAAGTGTGTTTTTGGTGTAACTTCTGGCAAGCTCTTAGGATACATAGTTTCAAAGAAGGGAATTGAAGTTGATCTAGCTAAAGTAAAGGCTATAATGGAGATGCAACCTCCCAAGAACATCAGTCAAATGAGAACATTTCAAGGGAGAGTTCAATCTATCAGATGCTTCATATCTCAGTTAGTTGACATATCACAGCCTTTCATGAAAAAATTACATAAAGGTGTGATTTTTGCATGGAATGAAGAATGTGAGAAGAACTTTAACCATATCAAGAAATATCTATCAAATCCTCCTACCTTGATACCTCCTATTCAGGGGAAGTGGCTGATCTTGTATGTCTCCACTACAGATACATCACTGAGGGCATTGCTTACACAACATGATGAGAACAAGAAGGAAAGAGCTATATACTATATTAGTAGAACATTGGTGGCATACGAAAAGAACTATTCTATGATTGAAAAGGCTTGTCTAGTTGTGATCTTTGCATCACATAAACTAAGACATTATATGTTGGCTCATACCATGCATTTGGTAGCTAAGATTGATCCACTAAAGTACCTACTAAGAAAAGCTACCCTCACCGGTAGATTAGCTAAATGGGTCATGCTCTTAAGTGAATTTGACATTGAATATGTTGAAAGAAAAGTTATTAAAGGCCAAGTTATTGCTGATCAGTTAGTAGATGCACCCTTGTTTCATGATACTCCTATGCAAATGGAATTTCTAGATTCCTCTATCATGAATCTTTCTTCTAGAGCATGGAGGCTATTCTTTGATGGCTCCTATACACAGAATGGATCTGGAGCAGGCATATTGTTCATCACACCTCAAGGATACTTGATCCCTAAAGCATTCATAACAAAGTTTCCTTGTACAAACAATATTTCTAAATATGAAGCCCTTGTAAATGGTATGAAAATAGCAATTGAGTGGAGAGTAACAAAATTACACATTCATGGAGACTCACAACTTGTAATACACCAAGTCAATGATGTGTATCAAATGAAGGATGAAAAAATCATTCCATACAAATGAGTGGTAGATGATCTAAAGAAATACTTCATATCTATCACATTTGAGAAAATTCCTAGAACTGAGAACAAGGCTGCCGATGCAATGGAAATGCTATCTACTCTATTACAACAGCCTGAACATGAGCTACGCTACAAATTCCTGGTGGAAGCACTATCTTATCCTGCATATGATTCCCCTGAAACCCACATGATTTGCACTATTGTTGGTCATGATTCATCTTGTTACAAAAACCTTTTCTCCTATCTCCAAGACCAAATCATTCCTGATACCTTCAATCACCATGAGAAATGATACCTTATCCATAATGCATCCCAGTATGTCATCATTGGTCACGATCTGTACAAATGAGGTCTAGATGGTACGCTACTTAGATGTTTAGAATAGGAAGAGTCTCAACGTGCATTAGAGGAAGTCCATGAAGTTATTTGTGGATCACACTCAAATGGTTTAACACTAGCTCAAAAGCTTATTAGGGCTGGGTACTATTGGCCTGAAATGGAAAAAGAGGCTATCACATATGCAAAGAATTGTCAAAAGTGTCGAGTACATGGAAACTTGATTCATGAACCAGGGAGAGATCTAATTCCCTTTACAACACAATGACCTTTTCAGCAATGGGATTTTGATCTCATAGGAGCTATCTATCCACTCTCTTCTAATGGACACACCCATATAATCATAGCTACAGATTGCTTTACAAAATGGGTGGAGTCAGTCCCTTTGACACAAGCTACTAGAAAACAAATTTCTATGTTCATTCTAAACTACATCATATTTCGGTATGGTATCCCACACTCTATAGTCATAGATAATGGTGGACAATTCAAGAATAGAGACTTAGATGATCTATGTGCCAAATTCAAGATTACACAACATTGGTCATCAATAAAATATCCTCAAGGGAATGGACAAGCAGAGGCTTCAAATAAGAATCTATTGAAAATCTTGCACTGTACAGTTAATAAAACAGGAAGAGACTGGCATCTCATGATCAATCCAGCTCTCTGGGCCTAGAGAACAAGTATCAGACCACCCACTAGGGCTACACCTTTCACTTTAGTTTATGGGTCTGAAGCAATACTACCTATTGAGGTTGAAATCCCATCACTAAGAATCAGAATGCATGGTCTAGTAACTGATGATGACTATAGAGTGTCTAGTTTGCAGGAACTTGAACTACTAGATGAGTGCAGACAAGCAGCATATGATCATCCTCAGAGTGTATTAGAAAAGAATGTCTAGAGGCTACAACAAGAAAGTTAGACACAGAGAATTTTAGGTTGGTGATCTAGTCTTGAGAGAGAATCCTAAAAATCAATCACATAGAGAATGCAAGGGGAAGTTTGAACCCAACTGGCTAGGTCCCTTTGTTATCACTACCACTTTTGGCTCTGGTGCCTATCAACTCTCAACAACTGAAGGGGAACAACTTTGAGAACCAATCAACATTCTCCTTTTGAAGAAATTCTATGCCTAAGGCATTTAGTGTATGGTAAAATGTCCTGAAAAAATCTTAAAAATTTGAAAAATTCCTGAAAAAATGAACATCTTGGTGAAAACCTAGCAAATGGGCACCTTGATGATTCACAAAAAAATATAAAAAATATAAAAAAAAATACAAAAAATAAAAAATACAAAAAATGAGAAAAAGAAAAAGTGCCTTGGTGAAAACCTAGAAACAGACGCCCTGGTAGCAAAAATAGAATCTCTACCAAGATGGTGAAAACCTGGCAAATGGGCACCACTTGTTTCAAAATGCTCCATCTATCAGCGCAATCTTGGTCTTTTCTAGCTTTCAATCTTGCTTTAGTTTGTACATATCTCTTGGTTTGTTCCTACAGTTTGTACACCAATCAGCTCAAAAATATGTATCCTATCAATGCCTAACACTTGGGGGCAATCAATGTCATATCCTATGGCCTCCAGTACATTTTAGACAATTCATATCCAGTCAGAGTCCTTTGAAGCTTTATCTGAGTTAGTCAGTCAGTCTCCTCTCCAAAAAGGATTTTGCATCTACAAAAATGCAATCAAACACAAATTGAAAACAATCTATGCTTTTTACATGCTTTTATCTCCTTGTATGCTTATTGATTCGCATTGAGATTTTTGCATATTGTGTCCTTTGAGCTCTTTGATGATGTCCTTTAAAGGATTTAGAGAGTGATGACTGGGGCATAATCTTTTCTTTGTCTTCTTCTTGTATGTGAAAATCTAACAACTTTTGAAATTCTAGATTGAAATGATGTCCGTCTGTAAGAGCCTCTATCTCGAATTGGATGGCCATGCGTACCTCGACCATTGATACCTAGAAAATTCAAGGAAGTTTGATCTCACTATTGTCTTTTTGAGAAAGTTCTTACTGCTACTGTGAAACGCGATCTTACCTAAGGATGTTAATGATAAAGGGTCACTACAGGTAATTCACATTGGATTTAGAATGATCTCTTGACTGCTTTATGTGTTTGTTCCGCAAGGCATATTTTGGTCATCACGATGTCTATGTTCTGATGCTTATACAAATTGCTATATCAAAATGGACATGATATTCAGGTCATCCTAGCATTTGTGCCTTGGTGCTTATATCTAATCCGACATTCCAAAAATAAAATCAATATTCATATGTCCATAGTTGCCTAACTAGTGGGTGTTGTATTGATTCCTGTGCATACAAATCGATATTCATATGTCTATGGTTTCATAACTAGTGGGCATTGTATTGATTTATCTGATTACCTAAAAGTTCAATGATGACAATGAATCGACACATGATCAGTGACTAGGTCCTAGGTCTTAGGTTTGCATTTCATTTTGCATGTCATTTTGCACTTTGCATGTTTTCATGGTCTCACAAATTGCTTAAACACTTAAATGATTCTTCAAAAACAAAAATGCTAAACATGACACAAGGACTGAGCATTGTATGAAGGTTCCTCCAATGAAACAACAAGTAGAATCCTTTTTTAGGATCAAAATCAAAATCTAAAATCATTTATATTGTTAACTACTTGCATAATCGACCTTCAATCATCACAGAAATCTAGAATTCAACTTAAGTGATTATCTTACATCAAACTATCAAAATTTCTACTTGGTCAACTATGGTCAACTCTTGGTTTAACCTAGTCAAACTTGGTCTCCAGGACCTCTAAATGATGTAGAACACGTTCTCAAATGTGTATAACCACTTCTCAAATCAATTAACATGCTTCTAAACTATAACGCTGACTTTTCTTGTCAGATTTCAATTTTAATCCCAAAGGGGTCATGGTATTGCACATCATTCAAGTCTGTAAATCTAAATCTAAAAATCAATCTTTCCTCAGTAATCAAGACAACAACCACATCTAGTTGCTGACTCATCAAAACTCCTCATCACTTGGGGAAAGTCTATCATCGCTTGGGGCATATCAGATTCATCGAGATCCATATCAATCTAGTATCCTAATCTATCTTGTAAACTGTATTAGCTTTTCGTAACCATCGATTCATTAGTGTTATTTCCTTGGTTCTTCATAACTGATGGGTTCAAGATGTGATACCAATATGATTCTCTTTGGACAATCAAGTTTGGAATTAGTCACTCACTTCTTCAAAATCATAAGGTTCAGAATCAGGCGTTTTGGCACTTTTTTTCATAATCATCTGTTCGTTGTTACTATAGTTAACATTATCTTTGGTCAATCAGGACCTAAATCTTACATCTTTAAATCTTTCATTTGGTTTCTGTCTCGGAATCAGTTAATCTTTCAAATCAGTTTCATACATCTATATCATACATAGACTATCTTTGAACCACTGCGCTTCGCCCAGTGATTCAAAGAGGGGCAAAATGTAATACCCCAAAAATGGGCTATAGGTTCATTAACCTCCTACATCAAAAAATTGAAAGAAATCGATACGAAATTCCTAACCTAAGGCACATCTGCACATCAGCTTATCAAAAACCTAATTGATTATCTTAATTCTGCATCGGGGAATATTCCTTGAATATTCCTAATTTATCATAATTATCTTTAATTGAATATTATTTGGTGATAAATTTCATTATTTATCCTAAAGTTGATTAATTGAATATGATGAATATTTAATTAATTAAGTTTAATTCTGCCACTTAATTATTTAATTAGATTTAATTCTATTTATTCCTAATTAATATTGTTTTTATTTGACAATAAATCAAAATTCCTACAAACAATCAATTGGATATTTATTTAATTGATTTAATTGGAATAAAGTTTGATTTAATAATTGATTAACCCATAAATCAATTGCTTTAATTCAAAATCAGTTAAGTTGAAAATAAATCACTTTATTTATTAAATTAATTCATATTAAATCATGCACAATCAGAAAAGCAAGCAACTAAAAATTGACAATCAATTTTAAAATTGAAACTCAACATCTGATGATGAGTTAGAATTTGATCTAAACTCTATTTTGAGTTAAAAACTGCTGTTGCATGATTTTTGTGAGTTAATTATCTCTGATTTATTGATAACTCAAAAATCAACCTGAGTTTATCAAGAGTAATTTATGGCTTTTCTCCTGCATCCTCAAAACCCTGGATTTCTATAAAATCAAGGCTCAGCTCTTCATAATGGGCCTGAAAATTGCATCCTCACTCTGCTGAATTTGTGACTGAAGAATCAATCTTTTGCGAATCAAGGCTATTGTGAGATTTTCGTTTATTGTTTTGAGCATTCATATTTTCATATCATAGATTTTCATATCATTCATAGCATTCTTAGATTAAATTTGTTGGAATTAGGAGAGATAGATACTGAGAGGGGAGGGGTGAATCAGTGCCTTCAAAACTTTACTTGTAGAAACTTTTCTGATCTATAACTGAATACTGTGATAACCGATCAAAATAACTTGAATCTAATTGCATACCTCAATCATCTAGTTAACTTAAGAAAGTAAACAACATGAAATCAATATGACAATCACATAACACAAGTATTTTGGTAACGCAGAAACCCTTGTAAGAAGGTAAAAACTGCGGTGGGGATGACACCCACAAATTATTCACTACTGCAAATAGAAAAGGTTTGCCTATTAAGGCTACAAGTTTTGATCACTTCTGATGATCTTACCCTATTAGGGGTAACATATTAGATCAGCTAGATCTACTTAGTTATAGGATTTAACAACACTAATTGAAGTGTGTACTCAGTTAAGAGATTTATACAAAGACTGTTAAGTCTACAATGTTAAGAGATTTCACCAAAACTCTATCACAATTGTTAGAAAGTAATAGGTAACTATCTGCTAGTTGACAACTCAGTTGTCTAAAATAGATCTATAAATGCTCATCAAAATATCACCTTATCTATGATGCTTCTTTGCTTTGTTCTACTCGGTAGCCTTCTCTAATTCTGCTCAATCTGATATCCTCTGTACTCTATTCTTCTCAGTAAACTGATTTTCTTGAAGATAGGAAATTTCTTCAAGTGCTCCATGATTCATATATATCAGTTCAACAACCCCATAAAATGGTGCGAACATATACAATATATAGTGTTCTATTTTGCCGCTTAAGCAAAAATTAGGTTACAAAGAATAATCATAACCCTAAGATCTACGGTGCAAAATAACCTAGATCAACTAATACAAATAAGATAATCATTGCATTTAATGAATATCTTTTACAATAAATGCTCCTTGATCTTGGTAAACCATTTTATGATATGTTGTAACCGTCTGCATAGAATAATGTGCCATTTCTGATTACTATGCCATTTTCTATGATCATCAGTAAACACTGTATAATGTACTCGGTGTATACTGCAATGCTCGGTGTTTACTAACCGTCGGTGTCGGTGTCACTGGTACTCAGCTAACTGTGTGATGCTCATTATAAAGGCTTTACCGACTGCTCTGTCTTGCTTCAAGTTATTAACCGACTTAATATAAGCAACCGACCGACCTGTTTACTATCCTTTGATACTAATGACAACCTTGAATGCTCAATAGAGATTAACAATCTCCCCCTTTGGCATTAGTATAAAAAATTCAAATGTATATAGACAAAATGTTTCTATATATTCCTTATGTCTCCGCATATACATATCCACAACAAAAATTTCTAAGTACAAAGTACTCCCCCTCGGTGCATGCTCCCAGTAGTGTGTAATATACATAGCAAAAAAAAATATACTATTTGGCATATACATGTTTTCCCCCTTTTTGATAATAATGCCTAATACCAAAAAAAAAATGTAATGTATACTTACATCTTATCAAAAATGTGTGGATGGGTTTTCTTTACAGATTCCAAGAGGTTGTCCCATTCCTCTTTCAAGTTGGTAAGAGCAATATGCTCAAGACCGACTTGTGCATGCATGTCAAAGATATTATCCAACACCAAAATCTCTGGTGTTGCCACAAGTTGTTCAGCTTTGACAATATGTACTTCAAAAAAATTTAGGTAAGGGATGAGTTCTTTCTGTAACTCTGAAACCTGATCGGTGATGTGTGCTTCTTGTTTCCTTAAATCTGCTATCAGCCGGTGGAATTCCTAAACTCGGTTAATATGCTTTAAAAAAGTAGTTGGCTCAGCGATAGCTACTTGTGTACTCAACATTATTTCTACTTCTAAACCTTTTATCTTTTCACTGACTTCTATAGTGAAGGTGTCTGAAGTACAAAGCTTGATTAGAAGTTGACAGATTATTTGGGTGATAGATTTTTCGTCGATAATGACTGCAGATAATTTTACTTTGTTTATCATTATTTTTTCCTTTCTTCTATTCGTTTGTCTGCATCTGTATCAGGGGCATTGATTTTGTCGGTGAGTGTGGCAAGTTGATCTATGATGGGAGTATTCTCATCAATATTTGTTTCTGGTACTATTTGTTGTAGAATATCCCTCACATCATTTAACACTTCTTTGCATTTGTGTTCTTGCCTTAACTTCTCTTGTGTCACTTTCCTTGAACATAATTCCCCATATCTACTTAGTTTCTCAGGGCTTAGGGTTCTCGGGTCACATTTTGGTATAATGATAACTTCATTAATGGTGACTGGCCCTTTGGCTTTCTTCTTCTTCTTCTTCTTCTGGGCAAGAGGTGACTTCTTCTCACTTACAACAATAGCTTTTTCCTCACTCTTCAGAGTATCTTTCCCAGTTGACACTGTATCATCCTTCTTCTGCTCGTCGGTAGATGGTGTAGGAGTCTCGGTTGTATTGTCAGGTGGGTTAACCTTGGTAGACTTTGGTTCTTCTAGTTCCTTTGTTTCTGTAGACTGTGCCTCTGGTTTGTTAGGCTCATTTGTATCTGCAGGTTGCTCAGGTGCTTGAATCTCATTTGTATCTTTCTTTGGCTCAGGATGAGACACATCAGGTTGTACTTGTGAAAATATTTCAACTGCCTCTACAAGTACAGGTAGTTCTCCTAGTAGAGATGTGAGCACACTATCAGTGTTTAATGCTTCATCTTTGTAAGGTGCAATTGTCACATCTTCATCATCAGGATCACCATTGGTGATGTCCTCAATGAGTGCATCATCATTAGTTTTCTTTTGCAAGTGGATCTTAGCTTGATCTGGTGTATCCTGTGAAATTTTGATTTCTTCCTTTTGTTCAGTGATATCAATTACCTCGGTAACTGATATACTAGTGTCTTCTATTTTCTTGCCTTTACTATCATCAATGAAAATACTTTTACCTTTTGAACTGTGTCTCTTTTTAGACAGTTTCAGGAATGCTTCCTATTCAGCTTTCTCTTCTGCTTTCAAAATTGATGTCCATAGAGAATCACATATGACATCCATATCATCCACATTCTCATCCATGATCTGCATAGCTCTATTCTTGACTGGAAATCTAGCTTGATACCTTGTCATGTATTCACTTACCACAACATAGCTAAAGTGTGTGGCTACATGGCTTAGTGACCGTTCTCTTTTTCTTTTCTCTGTTTCTAGTGCAATAGCCCATCTCTCACTTATTTTGTCATCAAGTTCTTTTGGCAATTGACATGTGAATTCCATTGGTACTCTCTTGAATTTTATCATCATTTGGATGATAGCATGTTCTATCTTTGTCTTGTCCTCAATTGACATGTTGTTAAATTTGTCTATGCCTAGATCATTAAGATTTCCATTCTCAATTATATCTTCAATTATTTCTTCTATAGTACTTTCCCTATTGCGAACTAACTTGAATTGATTGGGATCATTTTTAGTTTCAGTATCCTCTAGATCTTCCTTATTTCTTATATATTTCCTCTTTTTCTTTGATGTCTCAGCTACTTTCTTGTTCTTTCTCTTCACATATTTCCTGGTCGGTGTAGCTGCTCTTCTTTTTGCTACTTTTGCTGCTTCTACTTTCTCGGTGGATTGTGTAGCAGTTGAAGAACATGTCCTCATTCCTTTAGGTTCTGGTAGCTATACTTCTTGTTCATCAATTGTGGGAGGAACCGGTGTGTGATCCTTTTCTTTATCTGACTCAGTCTCCTCACTATCATAGGGCTTGTCAGCCAACTATAACTGACCTTCAGTTGCCTCATCAATTGGTGACTCCTTAGGTGAGTCAGATGTAGTTCCATATTTTTCTGTGAGATCCTTTTTCATTTTCTTCACCCTTCTTGACATTTTAACGATCTCTATGTCTATTGTGATTCTAGACTTAGCTTCCTCATATATGCCAAACCTACTGGCAGTGATGTCTATCAGTAATGCTAGCAATGCATTGATAGATTTTAAAGTGAAATCATGATTCATTTCATAACCCATTGGTGCTAGCCATTTTGTTCTCAGTTCTACTGCCTTTATCATTGAGTGGTTTGTGCTTACCACAAAACATATGTCATCTTCAAATTTTTTGACTAATTCCCTTGGAATTCTACTTCTTTGTTGCATTTTTGTTTGAAATTCCTTGAAATATGCATTGAATTCCTTCTTCATATTGTCTCCTAGACTTCTCATCATTTCATCGATTTGAGCAGTTATCGGTTTGTCTGATTGCCAGTTTACTTTACCGATACTCGGTACATATTTTTGTAGATAGAGAAATGTAAATACAAGTAGTGATCCATACTTACATGTATTGGACTTCTTTTCCTTTATTGTCTTCATATTATCATGTAGTTGGTGTAGTAGTAGTTCTGCAAGATCAACCTGGTGATCTTTCTTCACAATTTTGTAAGCCATGTCCACGGCACTACAGGGTACACTATTTTGTCTACTAGATTGGAATATCTTGTACCCAATGACATGAGCTGCAAATTTTACTGCTAGATCTTTGATAGTTGATAACTTCAGTGCCCTACTGTCCCATTGAGCCCCAGTGTTCTTTTCTATGTTAGGATGAGACAAACTTCTAAAGGCTTTGGCTTTGTCGGTTGTAGGGTACCTAGTAACCCTATTGATAATCTTCTTCATGAATTCAACAGGTTTATCTAGCCAAAATTTTCCATCATGAAATCTGCTTAGCACAATTCTTATCCAGTCATTATGGAATGATTGCAGGAAGAATGTAAAACACCATAACCCTGATTCCTCAATCTTCTTGTATTCGGATGTAATCTTTCCATCCGGTCCACAGACTTGTTGATAAGTTGCAATGGTCTCAAAATCACATACTTCACTGAGCTTACAATGAATGTAGGCCCTAACGTATTTTGTTAACAAAAACCTATTTGGAATACTCAAAAATGCACCCATCGTTTGTTTGTGCTGTGACCTTGGGATGAGATTTGAATTTCTCCTTGGCAAAGTGTGCCCTAACAATTAATTCTACTTCCTCCTCAATGTTCTGTGATTTGCTTGTAGTTGATGTTGATGCCATAAATTGTTTCTAGGGTTTCGACAAATAATAAATAACCAATGTTCGGTAGGTAGATGAACTTACTCGTTATCATCGAAGAATTTTCATCGGTTTGATCTATAGTAGCTTTAAATCTGTTCTGAAAATATTTAGCTCAAACTCTTCTCTGTAAAATCTCCTTTCTTTGAAATTGCAATGTAACAATGAAATCTTTTTTTGCATATTTATAGACCTTTTGATATTCTCACTGAAACTTTGATGCATTAAATGTGTGACCTAACTTCTGATATGGAACAACTGTCAGCTCGGTAATGACTATTAATTTCTTTTTGCTCGGTTAACATAGAATTTCTTCATCGGTTTGAACTATTATCAGTTAACCTTGTATAGTGATTACTGATGGGTAACAAACTCATGTTTCTTCTTTTACCGACTATGTGACATTTGTAAATTTATAGCATATAAACCATAGTGCATCTTTATTCATGCAAATTTGTTATTTGCACATCATATATAAGGAATTGTATGTAAAATGTGATCATTTAAAATGTCAATTCCATACATACCTTTGTCAACTTAAGTGGAGGTACTGATGTCACCCAATCTAGTGGACGAGGTTTCACCGATAGTGTTACTTGACTCAGTATTCTCATTAGATGCCTTCTTCCACATTGTGTTCCTTAACTTTGTAATTTCTACAATGTTATATCCACTCTCAAATATATGGTTTTCATCTAGTGCTCAGTCTCTGTAGTTCTTGCTTACATGACCGACCTTGTGACAGTGCATACATGCCATTCCTGCATTTGTCCAATTTCTTGACTGTCCAATCTGACTCTTTCTATAGCAATTTGCTGCAATATGTCCATACCGACCACATGCAGTACAGTTAGTCCATGTATTGTAATCCCAAACATATGAGTTTCCTTGTCTCTTTGGTTGATATGGCTTTCATTGTAGTTTCTCTTTAGGTGTCCAGACTTGTTTCATTTTTGCCTTGCAATCCCTTGTAGTGTGTCCATGCTTATTACAGGTATAGCATATTTTCTCCTCAGTAGTATTGTTAGCAATGTCATTCTTCTTAGCTCTACATTCATAAGCTGGATGTCCAAACTTACCACAGTAATAATAATATCCATTGAATTTAGGAAAGACAGGAGGTTTACCTTGTGCTTTGCTTCTGCACACATTAGATGTATGTCCTGGTTTTCGACAATGGTAACATGTCATCACTTTAGGTTTCTGAGTTTGATTTTTGTTGACTATTTCATCTTGTTGTGATGATTCTCCTTCACCGATGTAGCCTATACCGGCTCTGATTCTGAATCTCCTCTGATTAGTTAGGAAATCATCAATCATTTTAGAACTGTCCTCAACTATCCTCATCATTTCATTGTATTTCTTTTGTGTCTTTATTTCATTTCTCCGTTTTTCATTATCTTCTCTGAGTATTGCAACATCTTCAAGTCTTCTTGATAATTTTCCATTTACTCGGTTCATTTCTTGATTAACTGTCATCATCTAATTTGATACTTGGAAGTGATGATCAACGAGTCTTTGTATTTCACTTTCTTTTGCTTGAAGTTGTTTAGTCATCAGTCTTCAGTCTTCAATAGCTAGATTCCGATCTTGTTCAACTTGTCTAGCATTGTTCATGATTTCCACCATTCTCACCATTTGAGATTCATGATCGATTTGAAGTGCTTTCACTTGGTCAGATAGATGCTGATTCTTTTCAGATAATTCAGAGATTATGCTTTCGGATCCGTTAGAGATGCTTCCAGAGCTTCATCCAATATGATCAAATATTTCATCAATAGGTTCTTCATGATAACTGATTTCATTCTGTTGAATTGCAAGGTTCTTTCTTTCAACCAATAATTTCTTTAGTTCTTCCTTGGCTTGTTTAAACTATTCCACAAACATCTATATTTGTATCTTCTGATTCTCAATAATCTTGTCAAGTTTGTATCTCTCCATGACTTAGATCTTTACCCTTTAGTGGTTAGACTGTTCAAGAAGAGAATTGTACTCTGATACCAATTGTTGGAATTAGGAGAGATAGATACTGAGAGGGGAGGGGTGAATCAGTGCCTTCAAAACTTTACTTGTAGAAACCTTTCTGATCTATAACTAAATACTATGATAACCAATCAAAATAACTTGAATCTAATTGCATAAGTCAATCATTTAGTTAACTTAAGAAAGTAAAAAACATGAAATCAATATGAAAATCACATAACACAAGTATTTTGGTAACGCAAAAACCCTTGTAAGAAGGTAAAAAATGTGGTGGGGATGACACCCACAAATTCTTCACTACTGCAGATAGAAAAGGTTTGCATGTTAAGGCTACAAGTTTTGATCACTTCTGATGATCTTACCCTATTAGGAGTAACATATTAGATCAGCTAGATCTACCTAGTTATAGGATTTAACAACACTAATTGAAGTGTGTAATCGGTTAAGAGATTTATACAAAGACTGTTAAGTCTACTCTGTTAAGAGATTTCACCAAAACTCTATCACAATTGTTAGAAAGTAATAGGTAACTATCTGCTAGTTGACAACTCAATTGTTTGAAATAGATCTATAAATGCTCATCAAAATATCACCTTATCTGTGATGGTTCTCTGCTCTATTCTGCTCACTAGCCTTCTCTGATTCTGCTCAATTTGATATCCTCTGTACTCTGTTCTGCTCAGTAAACTGATTTTCTTGAAGATAGGAAATTTCTTCAAGTGCTCCATGATTCATATATATTAGTTCAACAACCCCATAAAATGGTGCGAACATATACAATATATAGTGTTCTATTTTGCTGCTTAAGCAAAAATTAGGTTACAAAGAATAATCATAACCCTAAGATCTACGGTGCAAAATAACCTAGATCAACTAATACAAATAAGATAATCATTGCATTTAATGAATATCTTTTACAATAAATGTTCCTCGATCTTGGTAAACCATTTTACGATCTGTTGTAATTGTCTGCATAGAATAATGTGCCATTTTTTATTACTATGCCATTTTCTATGATCATCAGTAAACACTATATAATTTACTCAGTGTATACTATGATGCTCAGTGTTTACTGACTGTTGGTGTTGGTGTCGCTGGTGCTCGGTTAACTATGTGATGCTCAGTATAAAGGCTTTACTGACTGCTCTGTCTTGCTTCAAGTTACTAACCAACTTAATATAAGTAACCGACCGACCTGTTTACTATCCTTTGATACTAATGACAACCTTGAATTCTCAATAGAGATTAACAAAATCTACATTCAATCTCAATCTCATTCATATAGCTTAGATTCATACAATTTCCATATTATTGCACAAAAAATACAAAAAATATATTAATTTGCATTCATATTTCATTGCTTTCATCATTTTAAATCCTTCGTTTAGGTGTTGCATTGTCACTGATTTTGATTTTAATCTGAGAACATCATACTTGCACCTACTAGAAGGCAGTAAATCACTTGGTTAGCATAGTTTCAATTACTTGCAGATTTCAGTTTTCACTAACCTCTAATGTTTTACTGAAGTGTTGTGTCTACAACTA
This sequence comes from Chamaecyparis obtusa, assembly GCA_027943335.1. NCBI lineage: Eukaryota > Viridiplantae > Streptophyta > Pinopsida > Cupressales > Cupressaceae > Chamaecyparis > Chamaecyparis obtusa. Next base: position 91,348 of record BSBK01005632.1, read on the forward strand.
GGTACAAAATTCACACACACATTATCAAGAGTGTATTAGGACATAATAGCTATGGTAACATGTAAAATGAAAGAATAAACCACACCTCAACCAAGGACTCCTTGAGTCTTCTAGGATGTCAACATCTTCAATCATCATGTAGATAACCATCTCCAACTAGTGAACTAGCAAATGGGAATGACCCTTATAAAGAAAGAGGATCTAAGACATACTTCAACATCTACATCACTATAAAATACCATCTACCATCCAATATTTAATCCACATTACTACCAACAACTTCCACTAAACCATAATACCAAATCACAAATGGTATCATGATAACCATCTCCTAAATGAAGATCATCTAGGTCTACACACATACAATTGAAATTTAATTAACATCAAGTGAAGCCAAGATATCCAAACCAAGAAGATACATATAAAAACCAAAATCTTCCAATTAGGAATCAATGCTACATTTCCAACTCATCACTATTAAAATCTCCCAATAAAAAGTGCAATCAATGTGTACTGTCCTAAATTGTAAGCACCTATAATTAGATGCTCAATTAGGCCCAATTTCGGTGTTCTCAAGGTTTCATGTCTATTATTCTTGATCTAACACCACACTGCCTACATTTTTTACTTTCTCTTTGCATTCCCAACTCCCAAAACAAATTTCACCACATTTTTGTGGGAAGAGGTTTCCCAAGCTTACCTCTTCCTTGGTTTTCTCCAAAATTTGAATTGAGGGCCCATCTCGTTAGTTTAGCAAGATTCTAGATTCCTTTTAGCCTCCTTTATGTTGTGAGAGGTATAAAATAAACCTATCTCTCCTCATTTTGGTAACCATCTTAATATCAAATAATTAATAATTCAAGTGCTCTCCTACAATTTTGCATCCAAGCATTCTCAAGCAAGTTTTGAAGCATCCAAAGCATCTTTGGAAGAAAATATTCTCCATTGTAGCAAGATTATCTCCCATGGTGGCCTAATAGAGGAGACCCCAATCAATAAAGAAGATCCCTCTACCGATATATATTCATTCATCCATACATTTTTCAAGGTAAGAGATAATCATGAATAACAACATTGAAGATCTTTGAGGAGTATTCACAAATCTATGTATTTGTGAAGGGCATCCTTGATTCTTCTCTACATTCTAGTATTGAAAGACTACAATAAAAAACATTCAAGAAACATACACAAATCTTCATAGACATCATGATTATAGACATCATGATCTCAATATCCATTTATGAAGGTATATGCATTTACATGGTAGCTCTAATATCAACTTTACATTTACAAGCTTTCCTTTCATTGAATTTCATCTCTATTTTAGGAAAGGTCTATATCAATGTGAGAATTTATCTTCCCAAAAAAAATCCCACAAATAAACTTGCATGCAATTGTAGGCTAAGCCCTTTATAGTTATGTATATTTTAACAATAATATAAAAATATAACAAGACAAAATACATTGAAATATAATGAGACACAACACATATCAAAAGGTGATGAGACACAAAAATCTCGTGTTGTCTAAGATTTAATTACAATTATTTAAAGCTCTCTCTCTCTCTATATATATGTGTGTGTGTGTATATACATACATATATATGTGTGTGTGTGTGTGTGTGGTCCCCCCCTCTCTCTCACCTCCCTCTATACCTCTCTCTTACCCCCTTTTCTTCTCATCTCTCTCCCCAACCTCTCTCCTCCACTTCTCTTCCCCTAAAATGAAAATACTAAAATTTAAATATGATAAACATGAATGGGTTAAGGAAACTTTTTTTCAATTTTGGTCCCTATATATGTGCCCGCAATAAATTATTGTAGTGTAAAAAAACTATGCACATTGAAAATATGTACACATTTTTAACACTATGGACATTGCAAAGTCATTTGCCCACTGGAATTTTAGTGGCCAAAAATGTAAATGGGTCTAGGGAAAGTAACACATACACATTAATTTGAGTTAAAGTTAATTCTCAATGGCCAAAAATCCAAAAGTTCTAATCATATTACATATACCATATTTTCATTTAAAAAATATTTACCTAGAAATACCAAAATAACATTAGAAAAACTGTATGAATTCCCTAGTGTGAGGAAATACTAGCTTGGTAAGTGCGGGCTTGTTTTCCATTAATCCATCTTTGTGTGTGTGTGTGTGTGTGTGTGTGTGTGTGTGTGTGTGTGTTGATATTGCAAGGTTTGAAATTAGACCATGTTAATATTGTAATAATGTTGCATAGATGCATATGGATCTCTTGCAATGTATACATTCGAGCTTTTCAGTAGTTCCTAAATCTAGAAGGAGCTTAAGCACTTTGAAAGTAGAACATTTCTCTTCAACTCTAATCTCTCTTGCATCTTTGAGACCAACACAATGAATTAAATATGGAATCTTGTTACTTGTGTAATAGACATTGTTAAAATCCAAAATTTCAAGGGAATCAGAACCAAGCTCAAAAATACCATGAATTATTTTTTCATTTCAAGGCCAATGGTAACTAGGTATTCTTAGTTCTAACAGCCCCAACATGATACTAATAGGTTCATTGTCCTTTTCCTTTGTTAGTTTTGAGGTATGTGTTAAGGGATCTTGTCATAAGTGTCAACTTACTAGATTGACCATTTTTTCTATGAATTAAAATTTTCTTTTGGATTTATTCAAGGAGATTCTATATACCCATTGAATTATAATTCACAAAGTTATTCAACATTACAAGAAAAGATTTCCAAATATGGAAAGTTGATACATAGAAACATTATGCATCATTAGATTGATTTGTTTTAAGAAATATGATTTATGAGTCAAGAAGGATTTGATATGGTCTTGTACATGATTAAAATGGAAGCAGTGCAAAGAGGTAGATTTCTCGTCCTTTTCAAACTTGCATTCTCAAAAGGAAGATATCCCAATAGGCTCAAGTAGGACCTAAGCACTGAATGGAGCAATGATCCTTGACAATGTGTAAATTTTGAAATGGGAAGAGGGAAAATGAAAATGATAATGCAATGTATAAAGATAAATATGCTAATATAGATAGATCTATAGATTATAGACCAATAATTAACTATGAGAAACTAGAAGTGACCTAAATTGGGGTCCAAACTGTTGCACTGACCTATGATTTCAACTTGGGCTCAAGTTGTAGGGTAAAAAACATTTCAAACATTTAGTTCTTGGTACTTTTGGCTGAAATTTGTAGGGTCTCTCTGAAAATTCTCAATCTTCTCATAAAAGTTCCAATAGCTTCATCACCTATCCCTATACATAGAAAATTTGGGAAAAGGTTGGTTAAAAGGGGATTTCCTTAGTCAAACCCTTGTTTAGGAATCAACCTTGAAAATGAAAGGAAATTGCATAAATAAATGTATATATAAAGCTGAAATTTGTATTCACCTTGCATAAACCCTCATGAATGGGTAATTAAGGATTCATTAAAATGCATGGATCTATAAACACCACTCCTATATATTCCAATATAAATATGCTCAATAATCACTCACAATGAAGGAAGAATGCTAGCGGATGACATGAAGGATCTCCTTTCTTGATTGTAAACTCCTTTACTTGGCCTTAATAGGAGAGAATATTTCTACGATGGAGAAGAATTCCTTCAAATTTATTTGGATACTTAAGGAGAGAGTATATCTTGGATGCTTTCCTTCAAATCTTGAATCTTATTTCTTGAATGCTTAAATGAAAAATATTGATTAGGACTACTTATAGATCTTGTTGGTTTCCAAAATTAGGAGAGGTGTGGTGTTTATATACTTCATCCTATATTTTGGGATTCAAAATTAATCTAGGTTGACCATGGGATCTAATTTCCCACCAAAACCTTGACATAGGGCTCTAGGACAAATTTGAACCAAAAAAACTAGGAACTAACATCTCAAACTTTATGTTCCTAGGTACAAAACATTTGAAATGTTATGTACTTATAAAATGATAAAATTGGAAGTGGGTGTCGAGATGGTGAGAAAGGTGCGAGAAAAGAAGATTTAGGTTGTTAGGATCAAGAATAATGAATATTGAATATCAAAATCACCAAAATGGGGCCTAACAGAGAATCTAATTGTGGGTGTTAACTTTTTAGGATAGAACATTTAGCTTCCACTTTAGAGATATTATGAGACAATCTCATTCTCATGGTAAAGTAGACCAATGCATAAGAACAATCTTATCAAGGTCAAGGAGGCAAAGAAATGTCAAGCTCCCAAGTGACTTAAGTCCTCATCAAATCCGAATCCAAAACAAAAGAGGCATTTCTTGGAGAGAGAGAGAGAGAGAGAGAGAGAGAGAGAGAGAGAGAGAGAGAGAGAGAGAGAGAGAGCCACTATACTAGTAAGGAATTGCATTACTATGGATCATGCAAAGACAAAGTGTTGCAAAAGATGGAATTGATAGTCTAGAAAGTTGTGCTATGCTAGTTAACCCATAAAAATGAAGTAGATCAATCCTTAAGGAAAGTATTATCCCATTTAAGGGATCTTGAAAAGGAAGATTTGTGCTAAGGAAAGCATAGTCTCCAAAGGGATATAGGAAAGGTGGATAAGTCTAAGGATTAGCTGAATAATGCACAAGGGCATTATAATGTAAATATGAACACAAGGAAACCATTGTCTCCTTATCCATATGCATGAGATATTGCATTAAATTATTTTGTGTGTGTGTGTGCATGTAAATGTGAAACAAGGAGTGGAGTGTATACCCCAATATTAAAGTGATTGCAAATGGATTAACATAATAAATGGCTTTAACAAAGCATATGTGCACTCAAAAGAGGCATTTCCACTATGAGATGCCCCCAAACAAGGGTAAACTAGGGAAATGAAACAAATAGAAAAAGAGAGCATGAAAGGGATCTAGCAACTTAGGGGTCAGTATGATCATATGATAACTCATGGATATCGAGAATTATATCGAAATGAAGTGTCATCATTCTCCAAATATAGTATAACTTGTTAGAATTAATACATACTAAGAGGGGGGGTGAATCAGTAAAAGCATATTAAAAGCCAATTCAACCATAGGTCCAAACACCTTCAACAATAACTTCCAAATTACAAAGCATATAACTGATATAAGAAAATTAAAAATAACAAACAACAAAATCATCATACATAACACAATTATTTTTATGTGGAAACCCTTGGTTAGAGGGAAAAACCACGGTGGGGATGACACTCACAAGCTCACTACTGTAGTAAAATGAGTTTTCCCTATTAGGAGCTTAAAATTACCCTTTCTAAGGGTTTTCCCTATTAGGAGTGCCTCGTACCTTGTTAGAATTACAATTAGATCTATAAAGATCTAACTCGCAAGAGGATTTCAAGACTATATTTAGAGTTCACCCGATTAAGGGATTTATAATGAGATACCTCTTAAGGTTCACCTTGTTAAGAGATTTTCTTGTTGCAAATTCTAGGTAACAATAAGTAAATGATATGTATATAACACTAATTTCCTATCAGATCCAATCTATTTTCTGCACTCTGTAACTACTCACAACTTTGTCTCTATCTGATCTCAGATCACAACCTTAATTGATATCACAAATCTTTATCACAACCCTTATAATATCATAAACAACCAACTACCTTTTCCAATATGAGCAATACCCTTTAAATATACTTATTGCACCAACTAAAGTTATTTTCCCATGCAATAACCTTGTATCAAAATGATAAAGAAAATATAAAAATACATTTCCTTAAACTGCATTGGGTCAAACTGAAATATTCATGGTTATATCTCTAAGATAGTTAAACACATTTTGACTACACCAATGCATCTCCTTAAATCTTCCTTGAATTGTGGCATCAATCCTAAGAATGTCATCTCACCAATTCTATAATCATAATTCCATGTTAGCATAATGCCAAATGTCATCACAACATCTATACCACTTACTGATATGAAATCTTCCAATTGATGCTCAAGAACACTAGTGTTCTTACTGGTCTACAAGACTGTGCCAACAAAAAATCTCTCACCAATCAACCAAAAGGGTTGTGGTCACAACCAAACTCTATTATGACCATGTTGATGCTCTATCTCAGATCGAACCTCATAGATTTCCCTTTAACACAACTGGAATTAAATTGTGACCTCTATGTCTATCGATCGTCTGGACTTAACCAACAATATACCAATCACATAACCTTCACACTGATTATGATAAGTGTTTGAACTAACTTTGTTTCCATCAATGAAAACCAAACCAATTTCATTCTATGACTATAACTATGCCAACTCAACACAATGCCAACAAAACTACAAGAACAATGGAAGAAGGGCATGCAAGATATACAAAGAAGGATCTTTTCAAGCTAGCATCATAGAGGAAAAAGAGAATAGGGAGCTATTATTTTGCATCATACCCAATTAGACAACACAATGTCACATTTATGAACAATATCAGATACATGACATAACATGTAACAACATTAAGAAGAAATTAGATACAGATAGAGGAATATCATGACAGGTTGATTCCTTTATCAACTTGCACCAATGGAGTAATAAGGGTCTTTTAAATAAATATAAACAAAATATTTAACAAGTAGCACATCACAGGGGAAGCATATTACAATATGCAAATACAAATAAATATATTGCACAAGAGGAGCTATTTAATCATATCGCCTATCCCCCCCCCCCCCCCATCATGACATGTAGTGTTTAGGGAAGGTGGGAAAAATGAAAGACGAGAAACATCAAGCATGAAAAATAGAAAAATAGCCAATTCCAAACAAGAACCATGTTGTGAGGATGATTCACTTTGTTTTTCACTAGGATTAAGAGATAATTGTGTTGCAAATCTAGATGGTAAATCATTATTAACATCAATAAGGTCATACATATCATCAAAATCACTAGCATGAACATCATATTTTTCATTAGAAAGATTTAATTCATCATCATTAAGAGTATATTTGTCATCCAAATTAGTTGTAATAGAATCTAAGATACTAATATAATTATCATGTTTCTTCAATTTCATATTTTTAAAATTTACTTCATCCCTTTGGGTATGCATAGGTTGGCCAAAGGGAATCAAGGAATCACTAGACTTGTCTTAGGAGAGGAATGGATTTGTGAAGAAACCTTACGAGATCTAGCACAATGTTTATGATGATGGTCATGAGAACAATAGTTACATTTGGTTTTTCTTTAATTTTTACTTGGTTTAGGATTGTAAGAATTTGCAAATAGCAAAGATTGAACCAATGATCTAGAGGTTAAAGAAAATAACAAGAGAGATGATATGAATGCAATGATTGATATTAAATTGATCCAATTAATTCACCCTGTTACATGATTACATAATAGGCCTCCTTATATAGGAAAGGTGATAAGAGAGAATGATAAGGATCTGATAAGCTATGATGAAGGGTGCTCCCCTTAATACCACAAACACATAACATAAATAGAGAAACAACAACAATATGCAAGAACAAAAAATTGGCTTCTTATTATCTCCACAAATGTGGAATTACAAACTTTCAGAATTACAATATGCAAAGCCACATGGGCATTCCCTTACAATATTTTGTAGGACAAAGCCTCGAATTATTATCCAGATCTACCACCTAGAACTGTCCTAAACTGCCTAAGACAACACTACGGGCCTTCTTTATATAGGCAATTTCCACCACCCAAGAAAGTTCCAGAAATTTAGCCCTTTAGGCCGACTAAACATAGAATTATTTATTTTTCACAATTATTACAATAGGGTCGGCTCAAAAGAAATACAAAATATGATTTTAGGCAACCCAACTTTTGGAGGCCATAACTTTTTAATTGTAGCTTCATTTTTCTATTGTAACCACTTTTCGAAAATGCCATGATGAGATCTACAACGTCTAACACGCGATAGCACTAGTTAGCTGGGGGTCAATCACGATCCGAAGCCTCTAAGACCTTCAAAATTGACTTGAAAGATTTCATACCCAAAAACCTCAATAACTTCACCAATACTGATTATGTGGTAATGAAACTCAACTAGTAGGCTGAAATGACTGAGATGAACCTCCAACCGTGAAATCAGAACATTCTGAGATCATATGACCAACTTACTAAAAATAGCAAGTTTCCATAAATAGCAGCTCTGCACAAGATAGCCCTTATTGAAAACAAAACCAAAAATATTTTTGGGTGATGCAAGATTGCTCTTACACCCAGGATGCTCCTGCATTAAGCTATCTCCTATGCTAGGTGTAATCACATGTCCACCAAATGTGGATCATCCTCCATTATGAAATGAAGTATGTACAATGGATTAGGATGATAATGTGATAAGAGCACTAATAGTGGATCTCACATCAATAGTGGAATTTATCCTACACCATGTGCTTAATGACGTGCAAACTCCTAGGTGTCTCAATCACAAACTACTATGCAATGCATTATCCCAAGTAAGATTAAGTTAAGTGTAATTAGGAATATTTAATTACACCAACACCCCCCTTAAGTGCAACTTAGGGGAATGCACTTAAACTCACAATGAAAGATGGGTCCCAACTACTAGGCCATGTTAGGTACCCATATACAATATGCAATAAATGAAATGCATAACTCTCATGAAGTGGAGAAAGAGGGAAAACCTCATGGGAAAAACCCTCCCCCAAAAAGAGAGAAGAAAATAAGATGCATGGATGGATGGAGTGCTCAAGACCCCCCAAGAACTACATACATCATGTATATACAAAGAATTATCCCCCCATAAGAATGATAGTTGGAGACATGATATCCCCTTATAATGTATAAGCTCCCATGTTGATGAAGAGTGCCTGCAAACAATAGATAAGCCAATGCTTACAAGAAACATGTATCCCCTTAGGAGGAAATAGATACATCAAATGATGAAGAATCCAATCCATGGGAAAATGGAAGGAGGAAGAAAATGAAGGTCTCCATGCATGAATCTCTAAAGACTAAGTAGGTATCTCCAAGCTCAAAGAATCTATCACCTCATGTGAAAAATCAAGTGAAGAAGGAGAAGAATCAAGAAGGCCAATCTCCAAAGAAGGTGAAGAAGTATCCCCAACTATGATGCTATCATCAAAGGAAAGAGAAACCCCCTCATGTAAGTCTCCCAAATTTGCATCATGAGATTCAACAAATGTTGAAGAGGCATCCAAGTAGTCATCAAATTCTGCAAGATCTAAAAAACTATGATTGTCCTGCTGAATAGTAGAGCCCATGTCTAAAGAAGCAGGAGGTGGAGGAGTAGGAAGCTCAACACTAGTCTCAACAACAAAATGATTCAAGTTCCCAAAGTTCTCCTCATAATTATCCCTTGACAAAGGGATGTGAAATCATGAATATCATCATCATCAACAAAAAAATGTGAAAAAGAATACAAGCGTGATGTATGATAAAAAACTCCTATAGCTATGACATCTCTAGTCTCCATGTCCTTAATGTAGACAAAATCAGGAGTGAACTAAACAATTTTACCTTGTGCCCCATGTGTAATTTGGTAAATAGAAAGGAGATTAGTGGTTAAGGATAGAACACAAAGAACATGATTAAATGTCCCCTCTCTCATAGGTGTAGACACCTAAAAATCCTTTAGAAAATAAAGTATTTTTATTTTCTGAAAAATCCCTGATGACATCATCATTTATTAATTAATTATTTATTTAATTAATTAATTTATTTTTATGTCATTAAATCCCTTTTTCTTAATTAAAAATATTTAATTAAGAAATCCCTTCCAAAAATGTTTAAATCTTATTTAAACATTATCTCCTTATTTATTAATTATTTTAATTAATAAATTGACCAAAAATCCCAAAATAAATAATTAATTTATTTTTTGCCCAAAACTTGGCCAATTTCCTTTAAACCACTAACCTCTCCCAAAATCTTCTAATTCCTTCTTAATCTCGATTAAAAGGCTAATCCCATCTTTTCTAACCCTAATCCCAAGGCCAAATATTTAATTAAGATTAAATATTTAAATTTCATATTTATTGAAAATATTTCAATAAATATTCCCAAAACTTAAGCTTTTGGAATGAATAAGCTTTTGTTCCATAAAACTAAGGAGAAATCTAGACTCTTCTAGAATCTTCTCAAATCCAACCTCTTCACCCATCCTAATCCTATTTTGTCCTAATCTAATCCTAATCATACCCTTAAACCTTTGTGCAATCCTAACCAAGCTTAAGACTTTCCTAAACCAAAGCAAAGTCTTCCCTTCCAAATATCTCAACCACAAAGCATTTATTGCTTCCCCAAAGTCTTCAAAGCCTCTTAAAGCCCATTCATTGCTCTTACAAGCATTTATTTGGAGAGTTATGAGCTTGGAGCCCCCTTTGTTGACTCCTCTTTGCCCTTCCTTTCATCCACTCACCTTGTGACATGTGTCACCTCCTGATTGGCTGTAAACTAGCACAATCCATGTGCTTCCCTTTGAATGAATCTTGGCCTCTCTTAAGGATTTCAATCCTAGCCACTCATTCTTCCTTCCCAAATCCTATAAATACCCCTCCTTTCAAGAGCAAAATCAATTAGCTTACTTTCATTCTCATGCATTGTTATAATGCCATTTTCATGTTAGATCTTAGCAAATCATTCTAATTAGCTTACCTTTTAGCATTTTAGCTCATCATAGCTTAGCAATAATGGATTAACCTAGTTCTTCTTATTATTTTGCATTGCATAGCATCATATCACATCTCTATTTGGTCTAAAATCAATCCTAGATTACTCATCATGTAGCTTAATCTTCATTAAAGCATTTTTGGATCCTTGAGGCCTTAGGAGCAAATCAGGTGTTCTATACCTATTTTTGTGCCATTTTGGGGTTTTCATGGATTTCAATCCATCTTAGAACACATTATAGTATGCTCCAAGTGCTTAGAGAGCACACCCACATCCCCCTTATCAGAGCAAATCAAACAGTGCTTGGGTGCACCTGTTTCTGGCTCAATCTGAGGTGGCTAGCTTAGAGTTTCCTTTTTTTTGTTTTGATTGTATGCTAGATTAAACTCTTAATATTTGATTGATTTGAGCCTTTCAAAATAGATAACAGGTACCCTCGAAAGCCTTGCTCACATTCTGGCACGCTCGGTGGGACTCAAACCACAATCAGCTTGATCAAATCACACTTTTTCACTCTCGGTGTCGCAGAAAATGAAAGAAATGTCGCCTACAAGCAGTCAAATCACACCTATGAACTCTGAAACGATGCCTACAAACTGACAATTTTTTGCCATCAGCAATTTCTTTTCTGTCTTATTTCTTATTCTGTCGTCTTCGCATAAACAAATTACGCCTTTGCAGAAATAAATCACGCTTTGCATAAACAAATCACACCTTTGCAGAAAGAAATCATGCCTTTGCAGAAAGAAATCATGCCTATGCAGAAAGAAATCATGCCTTTGCAGAAAGAAATCATGCCTTTGCAGAAAGAAATCACGCGTATGTAAAAAGAAATCACGCGTATACAGAAAGAAATCACGAGTATGCAGAAAGAAATCATGGGTATGAAAAAATAAATCATGCGTATGAAAAAAGAAATCACGCGTATGAAAAAAGAAATCACGTGTGTAAGAAGAAATCACGCGTACACAGAAAGAAATCACGCCTCTGCATAGTTATCTGTCGCCTATAAAGGTACAGAATGTCGCCTTTAAGAATGAAATGTCACCTCTGATCTTTCTAGCGTCGTCTATAAGCTGGACAGTGTCGCTTTTTGGTGTTTTTCTGTCTGGCACTGGATTTATTTTTTATTTTGCAAAAGGTCAAACTCAATCTTGAATGAAACTAAAGGAAAGAACTTAGGTCCTAAAGTGTCATTGTCATTTTGAAAATCAAACCCAATCTCGAATGCACTAAAAGGAACAAACACTCTATTCCCTCTCTTGTTTCAGATTTCAAAAGCAAGTAAACAAACACAATCTTGAATGACCTAAGGATAAAACAAAGCACATTTTCAAAGTTCCTAAATCAACTCGCAAATATCAATCTTGAATGCCCAAAAGGAAAGAACTTGCAAATGCTCAAATCATTTATGTTTTGAAGAAAAGAACAAATCAAAATCTAAACACGTGTGTCTTCATTTTCAAAAGTTCAAACATCACTTAATCAATTTGGAAAAATGAACAAACTTGCTTGATGTGCATCTAGGAGCTTTCATTTTCTATAAATCCTTGTTAAAGTAAGCAACGTAGAACATTTGGACTCGGACAAGTTCACTTGTTCTACTTTTAGCGAGGCCTGTCCGGGGAGAAAAGCGCTTTCTCCTCGGAGAACGACCTCAAACCGGTATCCCCCCCGGCCGGTATATAAATAAAGTGAAGGCAAAAAGTACTCACTTACATCTCCTAATCGCCGGGCGTCTTGTGTCAAATACAAATGTCTGGGGAAAGGTAAATATTCCTCCCCCAGCATTGTTGGCTAGGCTCTTAAGTGAGTCACAGGCGGTCAGCATAACCGGGTATGGAGACTCCACGAAACTACTAAAAAACTTGATAAAATAGAGGCTACCCTATCTACATCCGAAAGTATCAAAATCCTTGTGCAAGGACTGATCCAAGGGGTTTACCGGATCACCTCAAGATTACTCACCATTTGTATTCCCTTTTAGGGGGTACCAAGCTGTGGGCAAGCGATTTTGATACTCACCTTCCTTAGGCAGATCTATTTGAAGTGCTTGACAGTCAATACTTCGTGAAAACTCTTGTTGGAACATACACTTTCAAAAGCTTTATCAGAGTCAGTCATCCTGCTTGTATCCCGCAAGGTTGCTTTGTCCCTTGTGGAGATTGCTTTTCCAAAAATCTTTGTTGGAATCTATCCTTTGCCATTGGAAAAACATCAAACTAATCTACAATTTGGTTCAAGATACTCAGAACATCCATGTTAGTCCAAATCCTCCCAAAATCCAAAAAATGTCCAAAATCTCAAGTCATGGTCTTCCAGTCATATTCAATCCAGTCTTGTCATCCTTTCCTCCAATCTTAGGTTAGCAGAGTCATCTTGGTCATCCCCCATCCCCTTGCCTATCTTCCTCTAGAGTCAGTCTTCTTCCAATCTTAAGCCAAATCCAATCCTAGTATGATCCTGTTAGTCATCCCAATCTAAGTCTTAGTCTTCCAATCCATGTTCATCCTTCATTCCTATCCAACTCATCCACAAGTCAGCATGTCTCAAAACTATTATGATGAGTTTGGTTATTATGTCTCTCCCCTCAATCCATCCTATCCCAAAGATGGTGAAAGCCTTGTAGATCACGATGCATATTTTGAAAATCTTAGCAAGTTTTCTCCAAACATCCCCCAGCATCCAATCATTCCTCCAAAATATCCTATCATGCCTTCATGCTTATCCACTAGCACTCCCTTTCATGTCCTTGGCAAGGCAAATCCATTATCTTATCCATCCACACCTTATCCCTATCTTAAACCTACACATCCTCCATATGCATCCATCATACCTCCATCTCCTGCTATGGTCATATCCCAATCGCCACCATCCCTTCGAAACACTTCACGCTACTTCCCTTATCTAAAACCTCCATCCACTCATCCTCCAAATCACCCCCAAATCCAAAATCCTAGTCTGCCCATCCTTTATCCGAACCCTCCATCTACTTATCCTCCAAATCATTCTGAAAACCAAAAACCAAGTCTTCCAATCCTTTCTCCCAAACCACCATCCTCCAACTCCTCGTCTACACCGTCATCCCCTCAAGAAAGTTCACAATCTTCCACCCCATCTTCATATGAGGAATATCCTAGCTCTCCATCTCCTCCACACTCCAATCCTTCTTCACCATGAAAGTCTCCAAGGAGTTTCACAAGGAAGCCAACAACAAGTCCCACTCCTAAAGTTAAAGATCCAAACCATCTCAAACCTTTATGTGAAACCATAATTGATAAGGCCCATCCATCACTCCCATCTGTCATCTATCTTTCATACATTGACCCTCTTCCATCTCCTAGCATCATTGAGTCCCTTCCATCTAAAGTCTCCATCCAATGCCTACCAACATTACCCCTTCCTAGCATTATCCAAAGCATATCTAATGAGCCTCATGAGTTCACCCTTCTTCCTGCCATCATAGTTACAGAACCTTCCATCCTTTCATCCATACCCTCTGAAAAGTTCTTCCTTCTTCCAGACATCACAACTACAGATTCTCCCATCCTTCCATCCACCCCATCTGAAGAGTCCATCCATGCATCCCCTAGCATTCTATCCACACAAATCCTACCATGTCAAGATCTTTCCCAAAAGCATGTTGAAATACTCGCAGAAGAAAATCAAGATCCAATCCCTTCGCTTCCCCCATCACATGTTCTATCACTTCCATCACCCCCAATCCAAAATCCTACAATCCCAATTCCTCCAATCCAAGATCCTATCATCCCAGTTTCTCCAACTGAAGATCTATTACCATCTCCCAATCCTAGTCAAAATCCCACCATCCTATCCTCTCCTCTTGAGGATCTTCCAATCCAAACTGTCCCACAACCATCACTCTATCCTCTTGGATCACTTACATTTGTCAAAGGCAGTCCACTTGAAGCAGAAGAAATTAGTTTCATATCTTCCATCAGGGAACTAGAAACTGGATGTTTATCATATTCCCCAAGTCAGAAATATCCTTGTTTGGATAAAATGCTCAAGAAATGGAATTATCAAGGCAAAGGCCTAGGCATCCATGAACAAGGAAATCTGGAGCCTATCCAAGACAAGAAACATCCAAATTTATGTGGCATTGGTCACACATCAGAAGAAGACACTTCCTCCAGAAATGTTTGTACAGCTAAAGCTAAATTCAAGCATTCTTCCAAAAAAACCATCACATCCTCCAAAGCATACACCACCACTCCTCCTCCTCCATCGTTACAACCAAAGACAACTTATCACATTCCTCCTTCATCCTCCAAATCCATTTTGGGTCCCTATGTCCCAAAATCTTCCAGCACATATCCTCTACATACCAAATCCATTTTGGGACCTTACATCCCAAAATATCATCCCCCATCTTATCCTACTCAGTCTTTCATCCAAAATCCAAACATCCCTAGTCAGGATCAACAGAGGCACATGCCCACATATCCTATCTACCAATCTCCTTCCATCTCTCCATCCACATTTCCTCCATCCCGAACATCTCCTCATATTCACTCCAATGCTCCCCGTAATTTGGATGCCATATCCAATATGAATAAAGGGAAATATCCACACAAATTCAAAGATTTCCATGTCTAGTCTAAACGACATGGTCAACCAAAGAAAAATCCAATCAAGCAATCCAATGCATCCCAATCATCGCAAAGGCCCAGCAAAGCACAAGCAAAATCCACTACATGGCCACAAAGGCCCAGCAAAGAAAAAGCAAAATCTGATGCATACCAATGGCCACAAAGGCCCTCCAAAGCTAAAGCAAAAATGATGTGGATCCCAAAGCAAAAAGATGTAATGCATCTAAAAGAAACATCCACAATGGCATCCAAAGTTGCTAATCCCCCAGCTACTCAGTCTTCTCCTCCATCTCCTAAATCTATTTTGGGTCCCAAAGATTCAAAATTTCCTAGCATAAACCCTCCATCACATCCACCTCTATCTTCCATGTCCTATCCACTTCATCCACCTTCCCCACAACATGTGCCAATGTTGGTCCTGACAGCATCTCCCTATCATGATCACTTTCCATCTTTCCATCCAAACACTTTCTACCACCATATCTCCCATCTACCCCATCTCATCCATGCTTTTGCCTAATTCCTCCATCCTAACAAAGTTGTACTAACATCCAAGCACATTAGAAAGATCAATGAAGAAAGTCAGTGACAAATCAGAGAAATCAGCAGGTCAACAAAATTAGAAAGTCAGCGACAAATCAGAGAAATCAGCAGGTTAGCGAAATCAGAAAGTCAGCATCAAATCAGAAGGTAGTATCAAATCAGAGAATCAACAACAAGTCAGAAATCAATCAGCATATCAGTGAAAGATTAGCACAAAGTCAGCAGAAAATCAAAAAATCCATAAAAATTGGAAAAAATCAAGAGACATGTATCAAGAAAAGAAAAAGAGAAAAACATTCGTCCTATGGTGAAAACTTGGCAATTCAAGCACCTTGGACAAGTACCATGGTGAAAACCTGGCAAACAGGCGTCATGTGTAGGTCCCCCCCAATTCCTTTCTGTAGTTGGGGGCCATTCCCTTCTATCACCTCTTATCCAACATCTCCTCCATCCCATTTGTCTCTCACTTCTTTCATCCTCCTTTTTGGATCTTGATGACAAAACAAAGACTACCAGGTATGCATGCTTTTGGGCACCTTCTTGGCATCCATCACACCTTTCAGCTACGTATCCTCTATCCAATCCATTCATCCTAGCTTCCGTCTACTTTCCTCATCCTCTTGTCAGCATATCTTCCATCCAATCGTACCCCATCCTACTACCTCTGAATGAATGAACTATCCTAAGCAGGGGGCATCTTATTCCTTGGTGACATATTCCTTGGAGACTATCTTTTATCCAAAATCTTCCATCTCCCAAATCCTTAAGCAAATCCACCATCCAATCCTTGAGCATTCCTCTATCCAGATTCCTCAGCAGTTCCTCCAGCATCCATCTTCCAAATCTCCTTAAGCAAATCCGCCATCCAATCTCCCCAAATCTTCCTCTATCCAATCCTCAAGCATTCTTCCATCCAAATCTCCTAGCAGTTCCATCATCCTCATCCTAAGCCTTTCCTCCATCTTTCCATCACCCAGTATCTTCCCTTGTCATTGGTATCTAGCTATAGGCTACCTTTCATGCAATCCAATGCCATCCATCCATATCCAACTATTCCTAGCAGTCTGCTAGCCATCTTCCAATCCTATCCACATCCTCTAGCTATCCAACATCCAAGATCAAGCCAACCGATCCAATCACATCCTTAGTCTTGTAGCAAGCCTTGATCTCAATCCAATCATCATCATTGGGATATGTCCTTCCCAAATCCGTGTCATTTTAGGACACATCTTTCGTCAGTCTGTCTTGGCTTTCCAACCCAACTGGGGCATCATCCTGCATATCTTTGGAGCCTCAGCTTCATCCCCAAGTTCTTTGTACATCTTAATCCTGAGTCTTGTACCATAGCGTCAGTCGTGTCTCCACCTAAACTCATTTGTACATATGTGTTTTTAGGACCCATCCTTTGTGTCCGGCATCCCTTGTTGTTGTCTTGTTGTACATATCCTCGTCAGTCCTGCAGCAGCATTTGATCAGAACACTTTGTCCTACCTAGCCTCGCACTTCAGCAACATCAATTGTCAACTATCCTTGATCATCATGACCATCTTTGAACTTCATCATTTTCCAATCAGCAACATAGCATTCTCCCCATCAGCATCGGGTCCGCACAGATGTATGCTTCTGTTTTGTCTGACCTAAGCCTAATCACGGGTCCCCTCAGTTGTATCCTCCCTGTCTGACTTAATCTTCCACCAAGCACACTAGGTCCGTGTTGATGTATCCTTCCACACGTTCAGACCAATCTTCCCGCCATCAATCAAATCAAATCTCTCTCCTTGGCAAAGGTTTTCTTTTGGAGTTATCATTTTGGCCTTGGATTTTGTCCTTTGGGTCTTGTTAATCTTTTACAGCTTCTCGTTGTTCTCTACTCAAAGTCGCCACAATCCTTTATATCATGGTGTGCAGCGAATGAGGACAATCTGGGGCAAGGTCTTTTGATCTTTTGCTTCTGCCTGTGAGTCAGTCATGTGTTTGTGGTTTCTTCAGCATCGTTTCCACCATGCCTCCTTCGGGTTTCATGTGTGATGCTGGGGCAACCCTGCGTGTCTTTTTAGCGTCAGTCCTCTGCAACACTGGTGACAAGGCCTCGTGATCCCAGTATCCTTGGCAGGTCTCTAACATTGCTATATTAAACTAGGTTGTGCTCTCTAAAAGATCTAAAGCATGGAGCTTCCCCAAATCCCCTGCATCTTGCATCATATAGATTAATCTTGCATCCTCATATAGCTGCATCCTGCATTTTGCATTCCATCTCATCTTGCATTCACCCATCTTTGCTCTTGGAAGCTTGGTAATTTATCTCCCCTGCTTCCTCAGTTGTTCCTTCTTTGTTTCCTTTCGAGAAAATTCCACAACGTTTATTCCTTGTGTTATTTTCTCAAGGGGGCACAATCCCTTATTCCTCTAAATTCTAGCCTTAGGCATCTTATTTTCTTGTCTTTGATGCCATGCCACTTGCGGCATCGCATCAAAGAGGGGCAAAATGTAGACACCTAAAAATCCTTTAGAAAATAAAGTATTTTTATTTTCTGAAAAATCCCTGATGACATCATCATTTATTAATTAATTAATTATTTAATTAATTAATTTATTTTTATGTCATTAAATCCCTTTTTCTTAATTAAAAATATTTAATTAAGAAATCCCTTCCAAAAATGTTTAAATCTTATTTAAACATTATCTCCTTATTTATTAATTATTTTAATTAATAAATTGACCAAAAATTCCAAAATAAATAAATAATTTATTTTTTGCCCAAAACTTGGCCAATTTCCTTTAAACCACTAACCTCTCCCAAAATCTTCTAATTCCTTCTTAATCTTGATTAAAAGGCTAATCCCATCTTTTCTAACCCTAATCCCAAGGCCAAATATTTAATTAAGATTAAATATTTAAATTTCATATTTATTGAAAATATTTCAATAAATATTCCCAAAACTTAAGCTTTTGGAATGAATAAGCTTTTGTTCCATAAAACTAAGGAGAAATCTAGACTCTTCTAGAATCTTCTCAAATCCAACCTCTTCACCCATCCTAATCCTATTTTGTCCTAATCTAATCCTAATCATACCCTTAAACCTTTGTGCAATCCTAACCAAGCTTAAGACTTTCCTAAACCAAAGCAAAGTCTTCCCTTCCAAATATCTCAACCACAAAGCATTTATTGCTTCCCCAAAGTCTTCAAAGCCTCTTAAAGCCCATTCATTGCTCTTACAAGCATTTATTTGGAGAGTTATGAGCTTGGAGCCCCCTTTGTTGACTCCTCTTTGCCCTTCCCTTCATCCACTCACCTTGTGACATGTGTCACCTCCTGATTGGCTGTAAACTAGCACAATCCATGTGCTTCCCTTTGAATGAATCTTGGCCTCTCTTAAGGATTTCAATCCTGGCCACTCATTCTTCCTTCCCAAATCCTATAAATACCCCTCCTTTCAAGAGCAAAATCAATTATCTTACTTTCATTTTCATGCATTGTTATAATGCCATTTTCATGTTAGATCTTAGCAAATCATTCTAATTAGCTTACCTTTTAGCATTTTAGCTCATCATAGCTTAGCAATAATGGATTAACCTAGTTCTTCTTATTGTTTTGCATAGCATAGCATCATATCACATCTCTATTTGGTCTAAAATCAATCCTAGATTACTCATCATGTAGCTTAATCTTCATTAAAGCATTTTTGGATCCTTGAGGCCTTAGGGGCAAATCAGGTGTTCTATACCTATTTTTGTGCCATTTTGGGGTTTTCATGGATTTCAATCCATCTTAGAACACATTATAGTATGCTCCAAGTGCTTAGAGAGCACACCCACATCCCCCTTATCAGAGCAAATCAAACAGTGCTTGGGTGCACCTGTTTCTGGCTCAATCTGAGGTGGCTAGCTTAGAGTTTCCTTGTTTTTGTTTTGATTATATGCTAGATTAAACTCTTAATATTTGATTGATTTGAGCTTTTCAAAACAGATAACAGGTACCCTCGAAAGCCTTGCTCATAATAGGAATAGAATATTTCCCACAAAATCTCATGAATGTGTTGTTACCCATCAAAATGTTAGGATAATTACAAGGCTCAATAGAAGAAAACATATCCATGGAAGATTCCATATGATTTGATGCACCTAATTCAAGAAGCCATTTACCTTGCTCAGGATGTGTGGAGGCCAAGAGTTCTTTTCCTTTACATTTATCTTTGGATGATGATGGAGATGTAGAAGATGCCAAATGTGTAAAAGGAGGAAACACCGATGAGGGAAACTTAAGATTGTGCTTCTGAATAATATGAGTTAGCTCATCAATCTTCTTTTGAAAACACTTATGCTCATCATGTCCAAGTTTTTACAATATGCACATTTATCCCTCTTTCTTCTAGATGATTCCTCTCATGAAGAGGACTTGGATTCAGTAGTATTGTGTGAAGGAGATTCATTACCTTTGTCATGAGGCTTAGAATCCTTATGTTGCTTCTTTCCTTTGTCATTAGAAGCCTTTGATGTGGACTCACTTGCAACCAATGCTTGATGTGTGGAAGTCTTCAATTGTCCCATGTGTTCCAACTTTGCTTGTCCCCTAGTGAGTTGCGCTACAAATTCATCAAGAGAAGCAAATTTGTATGCACTACCAAGAGCATCCATAGTAGCATAGAATGTAGAAACAAAGATAGAATAATCAGGACCTAGCTTGGAAAGAGTAGAAAATATCAATTGTTCATCCCCTTTAACAATGCCACATGTAGAAAGCTCCAATCTAATAGAATTGAACTTAGAGAAAAAGTCTTGAATATTGTCAAAATCACTAGGATTTAGACCTATGAGCTCATTCTCCAATCTAATTTTTCTCATTCTATCAAGTTTACCAAAGAGTCCTTCCAATATGACCCAAGCATCATGAGGATGTGTGCAAGATGCAATATGAAAGTGCAAGTCGTGAGAGATGGATGATCTAAGAGATCCAAGTGCTTTATTCCTTCAATCAAACCATTTTTGCCTTTTTGCAACACTTGTTTGAGGTTCTTGATCCTACCCAAGAGTCATTCTAAGCAATCCAATACTTAACAAATGATCATTTAAAGAAACTTTCCATTCATGGTAGTTATATGGAGTGAGGATTTTGACCTTTGAATTATCCATGATACAACCAAATAATGACTGATAACTACTGATAACTCCTCCAAATGACTGATGCAAATCAAAAAATTGAAATCCAAGGATTAACTAAGTGCAATTATAGCCCCAAAATGACCTATTTATGAAAGTGATATATCCACCCCAAATCACTAAAAAATGATTGTAGACCTAGAAATTAGACAAAAAATCATACACTTTAAAAAAAAATCACCTCAAAATGTTACCGTATGTGCCCAAACGAAGCCCTCAAAGTTGCAGAAATCAAGAATAAGCAGGAAAAATCATGCAAATATGCAATTTCTAATAAATCTGGCTACCAAATTGCAAAAATAATACCACCATTGGATTCTTCAAGGAATTCTACCCAATTTCAAAAAAAAAATGATCGAAAAAAAGGAGCAAAAATGAGCAAGATATGGCCCTCTAAAGTTGGACCGCAAAATGAAAAAATCCAATGGTGAAGGCTAAGAAAATTCAAACCCTACTGACATCAACAAGATACTGTGTTAAATTTGACGACCGTATAGACATCACTGAAAGCCTAATTTGGCCTATTTTGATGGCTGGATGGTCAACAATTTTAGGCTCAGGGACTGATGATGTCAACAAAAAATGGCTCATTCTGTTGACATGGCAGCTGACTGTGTGAATGACATGTCCTTTCATACTGCTGACATCATCTGATGACATCAGTGATCATACTGATTATGTGGCCCTTTAGTGATGATGTCATTACTGTACAATGATGATGTAAGTAGATGACGTGATCGACTGTATGTTTGGGGTGCTGACATGGCCTTGCACCTGCTAAGATGGCATTTTGTGATTGGATGGTCTATTCTGTGTGGCACACTGGAGGAGGCTTTGTATGGCTGAATATAGGCATGTCATGTGGTGGGGTGGAGGGGCCACGTGGTGGTGATGAAAACTCTCACTCGGTTGCGGATCTGAGCGTCGATGGGGAGAAGTAGGGATTTTTAATCCCACATTTGCAACGTGGGGTATTTTGATCCCCTTTATCAATGTGGATGCCTGGGAGAAACATAAAGTGAGCTCAAGCTTGTCTTTGGGTGCTGATTGGAGTCCTTTGTATGCTTTCTTCTCATGAGCCGATATGATGTCGGATCTAGATACCTGGACATGCAGAACGGGTCGAATTGTCGGGTTGATTCGGGTTGTATAGCCCTTTTGATCTGCAGTGGAGATTTAGTCCCACATCGCTGGAGTGGGCATAACTGGGGCTATTTACATATGAAAATGTCTGAAGTGTAATATGAATAACATAGTCGAGTCGGGCATGTTCTCAGGCTCACCTACGGGCTGGAGCTTGGTCTGTGTCTAGATGCTGATGTCACAATTGATGTCTGTTTGTGGAAATAGATTATTCTCTGGTGCATCCAACAAATGTCGGGCACGTACCAGGCCCGAAATTAAAATTTTACAAAAATAAATTCTGAAATAACAATAGAATTTTAAAAAAATAATTTGAAAATCGTACCATAGAGGTGCAAATCGGGTCATACGACTTGATTTACAAAAAAAATTTCCTCGATTTGGACTTTCACTGAATATAGGTGAGTTTATAGTTGATCTTAATTGAAATAGTCTCTTGATGCAATGGTGAGGTTAGATCTGCCCCAAGATGCTTCTACAACACGTTGGTCTTCAAATATAAGATTTGGACCTTCAAAGCTTGCAACAAGATCTCTTCAAATCGGCTAATCAAAACACTCCAATGACTCTGATACCATGTAAGAATTTGCAAATAGAAAAGATTTAACCAAGGATCTAGAGGTTAAAGAAACAAGAGAGATGATATGAATGCAATGATTGATATTAAATTGATCCAATGAATTCACCCTGTTACATGATTACATAATAGGCCTCCTTATATAAGAAAGGTGATAAGAGAGAATGATAAGGAGCTAATAAGCTATCTCCTATGCTAGGTGTAATCACATGTCCACCAAATGTGGATCATCCTCCATTATGTAATGAAGTATGTGCAATGGATTAGGATGATAATGTGATAAGAGCACTAAAGGTGGATCTCACACCAAAAGTGGAATTTATCCTACACCATGTGCTTAATGAGGTGGAATCTCCTAGGTGTCTCAATCACAAACTACTATGCAATGCATTATCCTAAGTAAGATTAAGTTAAGTGTAATTAGGAATATTTAATTACACCAACAAGGATCAATCAACATTGGGTGATTTAATTAGGTGATTTAATTGTCTCTTTAGGATGAAGTGTAGGTTTTGGTTTAGATTGATCAATAAGGTTGATGAGATTATTGGCTTGAATACACTCAATGTCACAGTCAACAACATGGGTGAAGGAAGAAGGTAAATACTAATTAGACTCAATGATATTGGTCAAATGAAAAGGTAAAGGATTGGTATAGATTTTTAATTTTTGGTTCAGTAGTACAATAGACTTGTTTCCTTGATTATTAACACCCTCAAAAGATATAGCATTAGAATCAATGAGGTATTGAATAACAAATTTCAAATAAAAATACTTCTTGGTATCATGGCTAGGTTGACAATGGTATTGACAAAAAGATTTGTGATCAAAGGATTTAGAAAAAGGTTTGGATGTGTCAATTGGTTTACTAAGAGGAAGTGTTAAAACATTAGCATTAATTAATTTCAATGTCATATTATGGAGCCACACCTTTGGATGTTGTTTCCACTTGCTCATCATTGTTGTTTGATGAATTATTGATCTTGATGAAGCCCATAATTTTTTGAAACTTTTGAAAATATTGGGATGTGGCATCACTCTTATCAATTGGAGCCATTGGAGTGGTGCTCTAAAAATAACTCACTTGATTGTGATAATTATGAAACACTACACACAATTGAGTAAAAGAAGAAAATTTAGAAAGAAATATCTTATCTCTAATGTATTTTTATAAATTAGCAATGAAAATGCTTTGAACATCAATATCAAGCACATGATAAGAAATCTGAGCATGAAAATGCTTAAATCTACCTATGAAGTTAGTCACTTTTTCTTTAACGCCTTTTTTACAATGCATTAAATCAATCAAAGAAATCTTAGGACCAATATTGTTTTGAAACTATTGGATGACAACATTATCAATTTTTTGAAATGAATCAGTAGAATATAGAGGAAAATAACAATACCATTGCAAGGCTTTATCTCAAAAGGTTCTAGTATTAATGGATAACCTTTAACATGAGTCACGAGATCAGCTTTAACATTGTAAGTCTCTAAATGAGTCATTTCCATGTATTAATGGATAACAACATGAATTATGTCTAAGTAAAAATGATTAGTAATGTCACTAGGAGGAATGTTGAAATTGGATTGAGTCATGGATTCGTTTTTTGTTGTTGTTGTAAAGATGAAATTATTTGATCCAAGCTATTGATAGTGGATTTGGTAGAAAGAGTCATAGGAGATATTGTGAAAGTTTTGAACAATTTGTTAGGAATAGTCCCAACATATAACTAAGAGGGGGGGGGGGGGGGGGTGGTGAATCAGTTATCTAAAATTTTCAATTGTTTATCCAATTAAGTATATTTAAACATAAAGCATAAACAAAATGAAAGAACACTTGAATAAAACACAAATATTTTGGTTATGGTGAAATCCAAATAGGTAAAAACCTCGATGGGAATTGACACCCACTAATAATCTGTACTAGTGTTTTATGATCCTTGTTAGAAGATCCTTAACCCTGTTAGGAGTTTCTTTACAATGTATTTAGTATAGTGACCTGGTCAAGGGTTGGACCCTATTAGGAGTCTTTTATAATTAACCCTGTTAGGGGTGAGTATGCACTATCTGAGAGCACACTGCTCAAAGGGGTGAAGGCTACAACCTTCTGAATAACATATATACACTATATCTAGATCTTGGTGAGCTGTGCTTTGACCTGCTATCTAGATTAGTTCCAATGTATAGCATAAACTCTTCACTTGGTCACATAGACCTTCTTCTAATGGCTCAACACTTTGCACACTCTTCTCTGCTCTTCATAATCAACTCTGAACCATACTCTAGCAATCACAAATGACAGCCTATAAATATCTTTCCTCTAAATGATATAATCAAGTTGGCCTATTAGAACCACCTAGAAATCATATTAGAGAAACCATAACATACTCTAATAATAATTCTGTCAGCTCTACTAAGCACGCAACACAATCTGGGACCTGTCCAATATTAATAAATGTAGACACACGCTACACATTGTTGACTCTACCAAAGTGACTGAAACTTTCTCCTCAAGATGAATTACATCATGCATTCTTAACATAACATTATTAACTCTTCTCCAATCCTTAATCTAAGGGTGCATACCAAAATGATAAGCACAACTCCTGAACCAATATAATCTCTGTCAGCTCTTTTGAATAAACACAAGAGACTGCTACTGGTGAATAGCGATTGCATAACTTCACTTCTACTAATCATCATACTCAATGTTCATGATTGTAACACCACTAACATTTCTTCATCACATATCCAAATGTACAATGCTTCATGATGACTATACGGACAATCACTCATAGAACACTGCATGTAACTCTGTCAGGAACACTACTGACACAAGCTGCTACATAACTGTATGTACTAATAGTTACCCTCTGCATCTATGATATCATGCTAATAACATGTCCATGCTTCATATACTCAAAGCTTACTATATAAGCCTTCTACGCATGCTACTTACCATATGTTGTCATCAATGACAAACATACAGTCAGCACTAACCGACTAGAAAGTCTCCAACAATCTCCCCCTTTGGCGTTGATGGAAACATATGGAATGAAGAACACCACCAATCCAAATGAGCAATTATTTTATAATATTCTCCATTTCCTCATAAAAAATCCCCCATGGATGAATCCTCCATCTAGTGTAATATTCTTCAACATTCTCCATTTTCTCAACTAAAATTCTTTCATGACTGAATGCTGCTCCCCCTTAATATATTACTCCTTTAATTATATTTTTCATGACTATATATTACTCCCCCTTTGACATCAATGGAAAAAGGCACCACTCAGTTTAAGCACTAGTACTACTCCTGAAGTAGAGTAGTCAACCATCCATCATTCACTAAGGACTGATGCTCTTTCTTCTTTTCTTCTAAGAAGAATCAGGGAAGGGAATTACTCCCAGCTTCTCCAAAAGATACTCAAAAGTATCCTTTGGCAAAAAATTTATGAATATATCCACTAGTTGTTCCTTTGTGCTTACATATTCCAACTTGACTTCTTTCTCTGCCACTTTCTCTCTTAGGAAGTGATACTTAATCTCTATGTGCTTTGTCTTTTCATGCATCATAGGATTCTTTGACATGTTTATAGTGCTAGTGTTATCACAATGAATAACAATAGGATAATCAATCTGAATTCCAAAATCTTTTATGATTTTCTTGATCCAAACAATTGTAGAACAATTCAGGGCTGCTGCAACATACTCCGCTTCTACTATTGACTGAGACATACAATTTTTCTTCTTGCTTGTCCAAGTGACAAGTTTGTCACCAAGAACCACTGATCCACCTGATGTACTCTTTCTATCATCAACACATCCTACCCAATCAACATTTGTATAAACATGAAGCTCAACATTCTCTGATTTAGGATACCATAGACCATAATCTATAGTGCCCTCCAAATATCTGAATATTCTCTTTACTGCCATGAGGTGAGTTTGTTTAGGTTCTGCTGCAAATCTTCCAACTATGCCAACTACATTAGAAATGTCTGGTCTAGTTTGAGTAAGATATATGAGTTTACCAATCATAGACTTGTATAGTGTTGTATCTACTACTGGAGAATCATCTTCTTTTGTAAGCTTGCATCCTATTATCATAGGTGTACCCACTAGTTTGCAATCATCCATATTGAACTTCTTCAATATCTCTTTCACATATTTTGATTGATTAATGAAAATACCTTTCTCTTTTTGCTGCACATTTAATCCCAAGAAGTATTTGATAGGTCCAATCATGCTCATTTCAAACTCACTCTGCATCTCCTTAGAAAATTCTGCACTAAGTTTTTCATTACCCCCAAAGATAATGTCATCAAAAAATATAGCTACAAGTAGTAGTCCTTTAGATGTCTCTCTTATGAATAGATTACAATTGGCTGCTCCTTTCTTGAATCTAATTTTGGTTAGATATCCATCAAGTCTCTCATACCAAGCTCTAGGGGCTTGCTTAAGTCCATAGAGGGCTTTCTTCAATTTGCATACCATATCAAGTCTGTCTGATAGGGTGAATCCTTTTGGTTGCTCAATATATACTTCCTCTTTTAACTCTCCATTCAAGAATGCTGACTTAACATCCATCTGATAGCTTTGAAAATTTTGAATGTTGCAAAAGCTAAAAACAACTTAATAGCTTCTAATCTGCTCACAGGTGCAAATGTGTCTGAATAATCAATGCCTTCTCTCTACGCATATCCCTTACATACTAACCTTGCTTTATTTCTTACTACTATACCATCTTCATTCATCTTGCTTCTGAATATCCACTTTGTTCAAATCACATTCTTATCACTAGGTCTTGGGACCAATTCCCAAGTATCATTCTTGATAATCTGATCTAGTTCTTCTTTCATAGCATCATGTCAATCTGAATCATTACATGCATCTTCAACACTTAAAGGTTCAATATGAGATAGTAAACATACCACCTCATTTCTTGCTGAATTCTTTTCTTTTGTTCTTGTTGTGACTTTGCCACTCTGATCTCCAATGATGTCATTATTAGAGTGATATCTAGATGTATACTTTGGAACTTTAGGTGATACTGACTCATCTTCCTTCTGAGTTTCTTCTTCACTTGTTTTAGGGTCATTGAACAATACATTAATACTGTCAAACATCTCTTCAACAACTGTCTCACTAGTGGAAGGTTTGGGTTCTTCTTCAATCATAGGTGAGTAATCATGATATCTTTCTTGAACCATAAAATTTTTATCAATCTTAACATGAGAACTTTCAATGATTTTCTTTAATCTCAAGTTAAAACATCTATAAGCTTTACTTTTAGTAGAGTAACCAAGAAAAATACCTTCATCACTTCTTGCATCAAACTTGCCTATTGCCTCATCCCTCTTCATGTAGCACTTGCTTCCAAAGATTCTAAAGTATTTTACTATGGGAACATTACCAAAGCATAGCTCATAAGGTGTCTTGTCTATACCAGGCCTTAATTGTATTCTATTGATTGTGTAGACTATTGTATTGATTGTATCTCTCCAATAGGTGTGTGCAACTTTTCCTTGAATCATGATGGTGCACGCTGTATCAAGGATGATCATATTCCTTCTCTCTATAATCCCATTCTAATGAGGGGTTCTAGGTGTACTCAACTATCTCTTTATGTCATGTTCTTCATAGTACTCATAGAATTTGTGAGAGGTGAATTCTCCTCCTCTATTCGATCGTAGACATTTTATCTTTAGTCCAGATTCATTCTCAACCTTAGCTTTGAATATTTTGAACTTCTCAAATGCTTCTGACTTATCTTTCAAGAATGCAACCCACATCATTCTAGAATAATCATCTACAAAAAAAATGAAATACCTTTCCCATAGTATGATCTTGTTTGAGTTGGTCCACATAGGTCAGTATGAATCAGATCCAGCTTGTTCTCTGCTGAATTATGCTTACTTCTGAATGAATTCCTTACATGCTTTCCCATCACACATTCCCTGCAAATAGTATCAATCAGTTTTTCTATGCTAGGTAGGTCTCTAACTGCCTTCACATTACTTATCTTTAGTATGTTATCAAAATTGATATGATATAGTCTTTTATGCCATAGCCAACTATCATCAACTTTAGCAACAAAACAACTTGCTTCTGAATTAAGTTGAAAAATATTACCTTTAGTCTTTGAACCTGATGTAATCATAACACCATCCTTATTGTTAATGATGCACTTGTTGTCTTTGAATTCCAACTGATAAACTATTTCAAGTAACTATCCAACACTAAGAAGATTATGTTTCAAACCATCTACATAGAGAACATTATCAGTGTTGTTCTTTCCATCCAATGTAATATCTCCTCTACCAATGATAGGTTTAGGAGTGTTATCTCCAAATCTAACCATGCCATCATTGTATTTGTCTAGATGGACAAACCTATCTTTATCACCTGTCATGTGATGTGAACAACCACTATCTATGATCCAATCTGTCCTTATGTTTGCTTGAGAAATCAATGCTAACTTTTCTTCCTTTTTCACATCTTCATGGCTTATTTCATTATTCATTTTTTCTATGATAACAATGAAACCAATTTCATCTTCAGCTAAATCATCATCAAATACTCCATCTCTAGCATAGTAACATTCCTTTGAATACTTAGGCTTGTAATCATTTTTGACCTTTTTAGCTCTTGTAGGAGACTTAGATGCAAAGTGACCAATCTTATTACATGAAAAGCATTTAAATGGAAATTGACCTTCATATTTCCCTTTTCCTTTCTTTTCTCTTTTAGAAATCATAGCATTAAAATAATCTAGAGCTTTTTCTTCATCATCATTATCAAGATTACTAGAGGTATTCAAGGATTTCTTACCGTGAACTGAAGCTTTGAAGGTTGTGTCACTTTTAGGTTCTGTCTTCAAACTTGATATCTCAAATGCAACAATCTTGCTAATTAAAGTTTCTCTTTTGAAGTATTTTGAAAATTGCATAGTTTCATCAGAGATGTTTATCTTGCTTTCATATTCTGGTGTCAATGTAGTCATCAGTTTATCCATGATGTCTTCTTCTAAGATTTCTCCACCATTATTTCTGATTCTAGCAACTGTTTCATTTATCCTTTGATTGTAGGCTCTTATGTTCTCTTTAGGTAGCATCTCCAATTTACTGTACTTTTTCTTAAATGTCTTTTTGTACACATTCTTTTCTTGTTTATCACCCTCAAACATGTCTTCTACGTGCTTCCATATCTTGTAGGCTGTGTCTACTTTCTTTAACTCTAAAAACTCACTATTAGATAGGGCACTGATAAGGGCTTCTTTTGCTATTGCATTCTGATGGAACAAATCCTTCTACTTGCTAGTAGCATCATCCTTTGCAAGATCTGCTAGAGAGGGGATCTGAACTTCCTTGATAGCCACTTCAAAAAATTCAAAAGCAATGCACTGCAAATGTGTCATCATCTCGTTCTTCCAATCAAGATAATTCTATCCATCAAACTTAGGACTATCTTTTCTAAAGAATGTCATCTAATCAACCTCAAGCTATTAAACTTTCTCTCTGAGGTACTTGGCTCTGATACCAATTGTTAGGAATAGTCCCAAGAGATAACTGAGAGGGGGGAGAGGGTGAATCAATTATCTACAAGTTTCAATTCTTTATCCAATTAAGTATATTTAAACATAAAGCATAAACACAATGAAAGAACACTTGAACACAACACCAATATTTTGGTTACGAGAAAGCCAAATAGGTAAAAGCCCTGGTCGGAATTGACACCCACTAATAATCTGTACTAGTGTTTTATGATCCTTGTTAGAAGATCCTTAACCCTGTTAGGAGTTTCTTTACAATGTATTTAGTACAGTGACCTGGTCAAGGGTCGGACCCTATTAGGAGTCTTTTACAATTAACCTTGTTAGGGGTGAGGACGCATTGTCTGAGAGCACACTACTCAAAGGGGTGAAGGCTACAACCTTCTAAATAATAGATATACACTATATCTAGATCTTGGTGAACTACGCTTTGACCTACTATCTGGATTAGTTCCAATGTATAGCATAAAATCTTCACTTGGTCACATAGACCTTCTACTGATGGCTCAACATTTTGCACACTCTTCTCTGCTCTTCACAATCAACTCTGAACCATACTCTA
The DNA here is from genome assembly GCA_027943335.1 of Chamaecyparis obtusa. NCBI lineage: Eukaryota > Viridiplantae > Streptophyta > Pinopsida > Cupressales > Cupressaceae > Chamaecyparis > Chamaecyparis obtusa. The sequence continues at coordinate 122,118 of BSBK01005632.1, forward strand.
GCAATCACAAATGACTGCCTATAAATATCTTTCATTTAAATGATATAATCAAGTTGACCTATTAGAACCACCTTGAAATCATATTAGAGAAATCATAACATACTCCAATAATAATTTTGTTAGCTCTACTAAGCATGCAACACAATCTGGGACCTGTCCAATATTAATAAATGTAGACGCACGCTACACACTGTCGGCTCTACCAAAGTGACTAAAACTTTCTCCTCAAGATGAATTACATCATGCACTCTTAACTAAATAGTATTAACTCTTCTCCAATCCTTAACCCAATGGTGCATACCAAAATGATAAGTGCAACTCTTGAACCACTATAATCTCTGTCGACTCTTCTGAATAAACACATGCTACTGGTGAATAGCGACTTTATAAATTCACTTTTACTAATCATCAAACTCTATGTTCATGATTGTAACATCACTAACATGTCTTCATCACATATCCAAAAGTGCAAGGCTTCATGATGACTGTACAGACAATCACTCACAGAACACTGCATGTAACTCTGTCAGGAACACTACTGACACAAGCTACTACATAAATTTATGTACTAACAATTACCCTCTACATCCATGATATCATGTTGATAACATGTCCATGCTTCATATACTCAAAGCTTACTATATAACTCTTCCATGCATGCTAGTTACCATATGTTGTCATCAATGATAAACATACAGTCAACACTGGCTTGTTGGAAAATCTCCAACAATCTCCCCTTTTGGCATTGATGGCAACATATGGAATGAAAAACACCACCAATCCAAATGAGAAATTATTTTATAATATTCTCCATTTCCTCATCAAAACTCCCCCAAGGATGAATCTTCCATCTGCTGTAATATTCTTCAACATTCTCCATTTTCTCAATTGAACAGCTTTCATGACTGAATACTGCTCCCCCTTAATATATTACTCCTTCTTTAATTTTATTTTTCATGACTATATATTACTCCCCCTTTGACATCAATGGAAAAGGGCACCACTCAATTTAAGCACCGGTACTACTCTTGAAGTAGAGTAGTCAAGCATCCGTCAGTCCTTGAGGACTGATGCTCTTTCTTCTTTTCTTCTAAGTAGAATCAGGGAAGGGAATTACTCCCAGCTTCTCCCTGAGATACTCAAAAGTATCCTTTGGCAATAGCTTTGTGAATATATATGCTAGTTGTTCCTTTGTGCTTACATAGTCCAACTTGACTTCTTTCTCTGCCACTTTCTCTCTTAGGAAGTGATACTTAATCTCTATGTGCTTTGTCTTTGCATGCATCACAGGGTTCTTTGACATGTTGATAGTGCTAATATTATCACAATGAATAACAATAGGATAATCAATCTGAATTCCAAAATCCTTTATCATGTGCTTGATCCAAACAATTGTAGAACAATTCAAGGTTGCTGCAACATACTTCGCTTTTGTTGTTGAGTGAGACATACAATTTTGATTCATGATTGTCCAAGTGACAAATCTGTCACCAAGAAACACTGCTCCACCTAATGTACTCTTTCTATCATCAACGCATCCTGCAAAATCAACATTTGTATAAACATGAAGCTCAACATTCTCTAATTTAGGATATCATAGACCATAATCTATAGTGCCCTCCAAATATCTGAATATTCTCTTTACTGCCATGAGGTGAGTTTGTTTAGGTTCTGCTGCAAATCTTCCAACTATGCCAACTACATTAGAAATGTCTGGTCTAGTTTGAGTAAGATATATGATTTTATCAATCATAGACTTGTATAGTGTTGTATCTACTATTGGAGAATCATCTTCTTTTGTAAGCTTGCATCCTATTATCATAGGTGTACCCATTGGTTTGCAATCATCCATCTTGAACTTCTTCAATATCTCTTTCACATATTTTGATTGATTAATGAAAATACCTTTCTCTTTTTGCTGCACATTTAATCCCAAGAAGTATTTGATAGGTCCAATCATGCTCATTTCAAACTCACTCTGCATCTCCTTAGAAAATTCTACACTAAGTTTGTCATTACCCCCAAAGATAATGTCATCAAAAAATATAGCTACAAGTAGTAGTCCTTTAGATGTCTCTCTTATGAATAGATTACAACTGGCTGCTCCTTTCTTGAATCCAATTTTGGTTAGATATCCATCAAGTCTCTCATGCCAAGCTCTAGGGGCTTGCTTAAGTCCATAGAGGGCTTTCTTCAATTTGCATACCATATCAAGTCTGTCTGATAGGGTGAATCCTTTTGGTTGCTCAATATATCCTACTCCTCATCAACGGGCACCATTCCCTGCATCCAAAACTAGATCTAATGCATATAATACATCAATGGCATCTCCCACCAAATCACAGTTAACATAGGGGTGGGAGTGCCTTACATTTTATGGGATCTCAACCTTTAACTACTGACTGTGCTTATAATGCCATTCATTGTCTACACCACCAATCTATTTCTTGACTATAATAATAACAAAAATAATGAAATGAATGTAGAAACGTATAAATAATATGTAAGGTAATGTTACTATGTCATGATCTATCCAAAAATACATTCAATCATTCATCTAGACTCAATGTTGCATCCACTGTTCCATAGGACCAAGAGTTCCAGAATTGCAGAGAATTTTAACTTTATTGATTGAAACTATATTTTTGAAATAATCAAGTATCATGGTCATCATACTATATTTTTATTGGCTATTGACTCATTATTGCATCCACTATTCCACAAAACTGAGAGTTCCATAATTGCAGAGAATTTTAACTTTATTGATTGAAACTATATTTTCAATGTCACATATTTTTGAAATATACATTTAATAGATTACTTGGGTGGTATGAGGCCACCTACCTGAGCTATAGATTTAGCTAATGGTAGATCCAAATTGAGACAACAAAGACAAACTCCAAATCTATCATACTCAAGATACATATGTTTAAGAAGATCAGGTTGCTAGTGCTTGGAACTCCCTTCCAGATCAGTCTGGTACATATATAGTATGAGGATTCATCCACTTAATAAGATTAATATTAGACTAATAAGTGTTATTTAGTATCTCATCTAACTTTATATATTTATATTGAATAGTTTATTCATATTGTCTTTGGACTAAAATCTATTTGGGTCAGCACAAGTGGCATGTTAAGCATTCCTTATAGGCTAGTAGCTTGTTGCAGAATGTTGGTATGATTTCTATGACTTATTATATTTCATGCCTTTAGACAATACAAACATTTCCTTAATTTTGTGTTCTTCAATTTGTTAGATTGGACAGCTTGAATTTAAAGACAACCATTTAGAAGGAAAAGAGAGTTGTTTGATGTGTTGTACTCTTTTCATGTTTTACATTGCTTATTATATACAATACAGATTGCTAAAATTAGTGGGACCTAGGGCATTTGTCAAGGGTGGGGGTGAGGTGGCCTTTTTATGCCTATTGTATTGTAATACTACTTAGTAGTTTTCCATACCGGTGTATAAATTCTTGTACATGCATTAGGGTTAAGCACAAGTGAAAAATATCTTGTTGTATTATGAATAGTTGAGTTAATATAGTAGTTGTGTGGCTTTTTTAGGTGTTTTCTTTTATGAAATGGTTTCCCAGGGTAACTTCTCTTGTTATATTGTGAGTGTTACATTTCTTCTTCCACTGCATTTAAGATTTTGTTAGAATTTCTTAACCAACATATGGTTTAGTGGTATTTTTTATCTTAAAAAATTATGGTGGAATCAAGAAGACTATAGAAACATGGAAAAATTGGGTAGAAATTGAATGAAGATATTGTTGTAGATGCATATCCAGTCTGATATCAAACATTAGAATAGAAACTTTCAAATGTAATGGTAGAAGAATATGTAGGGCAAGAGACGTGATATTTTTGATATCAGAGGCACACCATTGAAAAAGTCTCTCTTGTGAAAACTTGAAATGTTTAGCTCTCAAGGCATGTTATTAGACCATGGAACCCAAATCACTTGTATATAGCACAAGCTAAATCCATACTTACAATGAGACCTATCTCTTACCCCTTGTAAAAATGATGATAACATGCTCAATCTTTTATTGTATATCAGCATAGGCCCATAGATTATGATTAAGATATAGTTTTTACAATGATTTTCCACTCATCTTTAATTTGATTCAAAAGTTGTTAATACACGCTCATCATAGTTGTTAACATTTTTTATTCTCATGGACAGGTATTGAAGCACTTGCATGGGTGATAAAGCTTGTTTAGATAGGACTTGGAGACTTTTGAAAAGATGGGCAAGGAATTCAGAGTTTTCTGCAACAAATTTGAAGTTAGCAAGGCCCTTTGTAGCAAATTCAGAGGTAATTTGAAACCTAAAACATAGACATATTCCATTCTCACTATGTAAACTTCAAATTAATGTAAGATAGATGTCAAAAAAATGAATCATTATATCCTCTTCTTTCTTTTATGGTCTCGACTAAAAGTGACTACTTTAAACAATGTTTCGGCATCTCTATTTTCAGATTGATGCTTTTTCTTTAATTTAGAAACTAAATTATTATTGGAATTCAAAATATTACATATGGATGAACATCATAGGTTGACTATGGATCAATATCCTGCATATGATGATAGAGTAGCTAATGAGGGGGACATTGACAAATATCCATGTCCATGTAAAAATTATCTTGGTGGAAAGGTGAAAAAGAGAAATGTGATTTATCGACATATGATAAGATATGGGCATAGTGGTATAAGCCCTTGGGCTTACAATTATTATGAAGATATGATAGAATTGCAGACAGTGAGAGATGAAGAGAAAACAAACATAAATGAAGAGACAAAAATGTTTGACGAAGGGTTTAAAGCTGATAGAATGCTAAATGAGGGTCTAAATGATGATTGGGCCAAGTCAATGGAGGATGCTTTACAGCCTATTTATGATAATTGCAAGTTAAGTCATTTGACAATAATTCTTCAAATTCTTGACTTGCAAGTGGTGCGTGGTTGGACAAATGAGAGTGTAGATCAATTGTTGACATTATTAAGTTCATTATTACCAGTTGACTCCACATTGCCAAAAAATGAAGTCAATGTAAAAATCAAATCAGTAAGCTTGGATTGGGGTGTGAAAACATCCACACATGTGTGAATGGTTGTGTATTATGTCATAAAAATCTTGCAAATGAGAGTGAATGTCTGAAATGTCATGAAGTGAGGTATAGACAAGGGTTGAAATCAGTTGTGGTTCCTAGAAAGGTTCTTCACCACTTTTCGATAATCCCATGTTTACTTTGAATGTATAGGTGTAGAGATATTTATGAACTTATGTAGTGGTGTTCCCAAGATAAGAGAACTGATGGAAAACAATGACATGTTCTAGACTCTAAGACATGTATGGAATTTGATAAAAAATGGCCTAATTTTTCTCAAGATCCTCGTAATATAAGGTTGGGTTTGGCTCTAGATGGAGTGAACCCATTCTTAGATCAGAGTACTAAATGGTCAACTTGGCTAGTGTTTCTAATAATTTATAGCTTGCCTCCATGGTTAGTAATTAAACCATTTTTCTTAATGTTATCATTGATTATACCGAGAAAGAAAAGTGTGACTTCAAATACAATAGATGCTTATCTAGAGCCATTATATGATGAGCTAATGGAATTTTGGAATGGATTTGAATCATTTCAGTATTTAAGGGATGGTCATTCAATCAAATTCACTTTAAAATCTTCCTTATTGTTTACAATTCATGATCTTCCTGCATATGGCACATTGTCTGGTCTCTCTGTTCATGGATACCATGGATGTCTTGCTTGCAACTTTAAGGATTTTGTGAGGCACTCAAGAAGTTTGCATAAGTGTATTTATTATGGACATTGTGCTTACCTTAAAATGAATCATCCATATCACCAAAAAAAACACATTTCAATGGTCAAGAAGAGAATCGTGAAGTGCCATTGCTAATAACAGGTGATTACATTATTAAGAATGGACAAAAAAGAATGTCATTTATTGAAAATGTTGGGATTGTTGGAAGTAGATATGATCCATGTAATGAAAGTGGTGTAAAATAGTTGTGCATATTGTATAAATTGCCATACTTTAAGGATATAGCCATTAGGCATACTGTTGACTTTATGCATACTGAGAAAAATATAGCTTATGCTATTATAGAAACTCTTTTTGGCTCTTTTGATACTATTTCATCTCGTGAAGACTTTCAAGAAATAAATATTTGTCGAAATATTTGGGTTAAAAAATATGATAATGAAAAATATAGAAGACCTAGTGCTCCTTATGTCTGGACAAAGGAACAACGTGCACAATTCTTACAGTCGATGTCTCAGACCCACTTTCCCACTGGATATGTCATAGTCGAGAATATTTTACCTATTGTGGAAAATATATTAGGTTTGGAAAAGGGGCCAAGATTGGCAATTATAAGGTTGGGCCTAATATTAAAGAGAATGAGTTTACATGTATTAGATCCTTCAAACTTTGATATTTGAGAGAGGAGGTTGTTGAAGTCCTTTGTCTATTGGAGCAAGAATTTCCACCAGCAATCTTTAACATTTCTATGAATCTTTTGATACATCTAGAATATGAACTAGAGTATTGTGGTCCAATAAGAACAAGATGGATGTATCCTATAGAATGATATATGAAAGTTTTGAAAAAAAAAAATTGTACTAGGGAAAAACCAAAAGGCAACATTTCTGAGGGATATTCAATGGAAGAGGCCATGGGGTTTTGCACAGAATATATGAAGGATTTTAAAAATATCAATCGACGTGTAAGGGATGATGAAGAAGATGAGAGAGTTGCAGGTGAAGTATTAGAAGGCAATGGAAGTCGCTTCAAGCTCTCATATCAAGAAAGAAGCACAATACATGCCTTTATTCTTCAAAACACATCTTCATTTGGCAAGTGGTGCAAGTAAAAAAAATTACACTAATTGTTTTACTCAATTGCATTTACACATTCATATTATTAATCTTACTATTTGTACATCATCATTTTATGTAGAAAATATGAAGAAGAGAATCAAATTTGGATGCAACATCAACCTCAAAAGCGCAGATGTCATAGTTTTATTAGAGGTGATTCTTTTCCAAAATTTGAACAATGGATTTTTAATGCAATCAATGATGCAAAAGAAGAAGGTCAATACATAACAACAGAGGAAAGTGAGCTTTCACAATCTCCACATATATGGGCTATACGTTTTAGTGGAATGTGGGCCTATGGTAGTCATTTAAGAGTGGAAGAAAAGGACAAAGGAAAGACAAATTATGATTGTGTTGTTAGTGTTGAATTTCTTCATGAAATTGAGAAGAAATTTTATGTTGGATTCATCCAAGAAATTATTCAAGTGGATTTTGGTGAAAACAGTCCTATATTATTAAAATGCAAATGGATCCGACCATCTGCAATACAATTTGTTGAGTATGGATTTATATGTGCAAATACACGACAATTTTTATCAGAGACAGATGAGCCATATGTTTCCCCTCTTCAAATTAATCAATCATTTCTAATTGATGATGTAAGAAGCCCAGGTTGGTCATATGTCATTCAAACAGAGTCTTGTTCAAGATGAAAGTTTATGGAAGTTGTCAATGTAATGCCTGATGCACAATTTGTTAATTTACAAGAAACATTTGACGAAGTGGATGAAGATAATTATGAGGGATTTTTTGAAGAAGAGATTTTGATTACCAATGAAGAAATTGAGAGAGGGAATGTATTGCAGGTCACAAATGAGGATGAGGAAGAAAATCAAGCAGATGCAGACACAAGTGATCAGGATTCTGATTTACTGGAAATGCAGATGATTATTGATGAGGCCAATTTTATGATCTTTTATTTAAGACTTTTATGTCATTTCTAGACTATTCAATGTTTTAAGGACATGGACCTTCGAACTAATACCTATTTTAGGGCTTTAATGTTGAACAAAGTTTCTATATGAATGCAAGGGATTTAATGTTGATCAAAGTTTTATGTGGTTATTTGGAAATTATTATTGATGTTTTCTAGAAATTATTATTTTCTAGAAATTATTGTTTCTTTTATTCTGTGGTTGTCTATAAATTAAACTGTTCCTCTGATGCTTGTCCTCAATTATTGTTTCTTTTATTGTTGTGCAACATACTGGTATAGTTGTTGTTTGTAGTTTTTATGGCCACAAATAGCTTCTCACCTCAGAATGAACTAAGCCAAGTTGGAAATAATAAGAATGGATCTTTTAATATTTATAAGAATTGACCTTTAAATTTTCTTGCTACTACTTTGCATTCCCCACACACACTCCTATTCCATCAATAATGCTAGGGTGTAAAAAAAAGATGATTGGAATAACAATTATTTTTATAATGTCTTTTGCTGCCAATTGAAGCTACTAGTTGCATCATACAGAACTGAAAATATAATACAACACACACTCCGAACAAGCCAACTAAGTTAATGAACCTCCCATGCCCCTCAAAACAAACATTAGAGTTTATAATGCTTATCTCATTATTTTGCCCTATAATTTTCATTCTGATATGGAGCATGATCTGAAATTTAATGGTAAAAAGTCTGCACATAGTGTAATCCAAAAATCTAATACAAATCTTCATGGACTGTAGCGACTACATGACTACAACCATTAGAGTTGCAAAAAACTAGGATTGATATAAGAAATGGTAAAATTGCTAGATCTATTACTTTCACATGTGATAAAGGGTTTGAACTTTGAACAAATTGGAAATTCAAGGAACATACAACCTAGCATGCATATTGAATATCAAATTCCATAGCTAGTGGGCAAGGAAAATAGAGGCTTGAGGGCTACCTAGAGGGAAGAGCCTAAGAGGCAATGCATGTTGGGGGTGGCTCCCACCATAAATAGCCAACACATTGACCACCGTGTGCCAGCACTTTAAACTTAGCAAATTCTAGAAAGCATGGAACCACTAATGAGGGTGATGGTGACTTGAATGATCACTCAAGCTAAGGGTGCTGCAAACTTGGCATCACAGAATATGATGAGAATATATGTGATACAAAACATTTCCAAATCCATCCAACACTTCATCTTATTTATCTATCCATTCAAAACTCATAGGTTTACTAATCCTTGTTGTTTTGAAAATGGTTACTATATAAATGTTCTAGTTGTATGTTGCCACCAGTATGTGTTTTTTATTTACTTGACAGGTGGATTTACATATTGTAGAGCTGGCTTTGTGAATCAATAATTTAGTGTGTTTCCATATGGTTATTGAAACATTTCATGTTACTATTCACTTTTATTGCTAAACATATCGACTGGCAAAATATTTTTAGATTACAAAGTATGAAGATCATCCAGTTGACCACTTGTACACCACTCTACGAACTGAATAAGTCAGACAACGAAACCATTAGAGTTGCCAAAAACATACTAGACTATGTATGTGAACTGTATTCAAATATGTGTGTGAACTTTTGTGGGGTACTTATGCCTGGATTAACTGTGTTCTCTTGTACCTATGTCAGGTTTGTTGATTTGGATTCATTAACACATACCAGAATATTACAGATCTTTTGTACGTGAACTGTATGAGGACTGGCAAGTTAGCTTGTTACTGTAATCTCAAAAATGTAGAATATAAAAGCTTCCCATTATCCCACATGCTTTGTCATGAAAAGTTGAAGTGCAATCAAAATATTTGCATCTTCTTGGGGAAAAAATGTATCCACTCAATGCCTCTCAGAGTTTCAGTGAAATCTCTACTACTCTTACTATCTGCATTTCTCTCTAACCAAATTTTATTTTCACTCTCATCCAGAGCCTTTCTTGTCAACTATGGCAATCTAGTATTTTGAAGAGTCACCACATCACACACTTGTCTTTTACTTCAACACCAGTTTCTTCTTCAGCCACATCTTTGGAAGTAAATGATTGCCAAATTCAATTTCCTCTAGGGTTTAAACTAGGGTTGAACTCATCCTTTCTATAAAGATTCATTCATTCATTTGTTATTAATATAATTCTCAAGTTTTTGAGAAAATCTATCTTGTTTGATCTCCATTTCTGATAGGTATTTTGCTTGCAGGTAATTCATAGGATTGTAGTGCTGAACAAATAACTTCAACAATTAAAAGTTCCCATTAAATAAAAGGATGTTTACTTTTTCACTTTTAAGGGTATTGAACAATTCAGTCTGGATACCAATTTCATAAATTACCATGTTTTACATATAGAGGGAAGTTGTTGTTACCGCGAGTATAGATTTGATTGGCAATCTAGTAGAATAAACATGAAATCGTAGTGAACTGCAAGAAAGGAAAATGAATCGTATAAACACAGATGTATACTGCTAATATGCAAATTAACTAAAAACCCTCCTGTAGAATAAAGTTAGTGGTCATTGCAAAGAGATGTTTCACCATGGAATAGCTTTGCTTTCCTTTCATAGTACTTATTTTCATTTAAGTACACCAAGAAGCAGAGGAGGAGAAGAAGTGCTTTACCCTGGGAAACTAATAACTTAGAATTTATTTTGTAAACTTTTGGCTTTCTGGAGTTGATTTTGGGGTAATACTAGAAATCAAATTTCTGCACCTCTTTTGTTATGTTATAATTGCTGAATCTTTCTGATGGTATTTGAATGGTGTCATTCTGAGCTGTAATTACAAAGGTATGAATAGAAATTGAGCTACTAGTTTTGTTTGGTATTTTCTCATAACTCTAATAAATTTGCATGTGGATCAATGCCTTAAAAAAGGCAAGGACTATTTCCATGTTCATTCTATGTGAATCCTAGAAAATAACTGTAGTCACTAAGATCAAAAGTTGATGCAAATTTTTTTAACTATTCTTGTGTTCCCTGTTGTATTCACATTTTTTTTGCCCTCGTCTTGTGTGACAATTAAAACTACAATATTGGCATAAAATATGCTTATCTTGTCCCAAAGCTCACACAAATTTCTAATTGTCATACTAAGTGGCTTTAAATTCCAACAGAGAAGGTATGCCTCATGACCTAAAAAATCAAATGAGTTAAGAGTGTAGTTCTAGTTCCATGCACTTTTTTGTGATCCAGGGTGTTACTTGAGCTTCACTTCCCTACTCATTCAATTGACTTGGCACTTTTTCTTACATAACTCTCTTATTCTCCAACTTGTTCTTTACTTTGAATTGTTTTATCTACTAGTTTGATAAATTGGCATCAAAGAAGTGTTTTATGTGTTTATCACATGATATTATGTGTGTTGTGCGGTTATCTGAACTTAATGCCTATTTTTAGGGTAAAATATGTATATTTTTATGATTTATATATTTTTATGTATAGACATACCTAGAACATACCTGACCCCGAAGAAAAATTTGTCATACCAGCATTCCAGACTGCCAACCAAAACCATTAAGTTGGAAAAACAAGAAACACAAACACAAAAGAAAAATGCACCCATAATTAAATGAGAAAAGATTAAAAGCTGAGTGCTGCTCTGAATATGTTGAAAGTACCTTGTTGAAGAAGAAAAACTACCAACACTATTGCCCCACACTAATGCTACTTTTGACTGTGCCTTCAACCCACCTGCACATAAACCGAGACTTATGTTGGGCACACTTCATTGCTGAGGGGAAACTATAGTGTATTGTTGCACTGCTAAAGGAAGCAAAGTTGAAAACCTACAAAATGTGTATTAAACTCTAATAATAGGAGCTAAGATGTCATTTGATTTTCACACTTACATTTCCTTAGATCCAGGATCACACAACTATCATGCATATAAAGATCATTAACCAAAGATTGCCTTGAAGACATTCAAACATTGAAACACAACATAAAAATACTTAACATATTATCCTCAAAGATTATCTTGAAAATGTTGAAACATGAGAAACAACATAAATTATTTAAAGCACCAAGGCCTGACAAATGCTGCCCCAAAAAGCCTAAGAAATTACAATTGACAGGCTGGTAGCTTGCAAACTAATAGATGAGAACCCCCAAAACAAGAAGGTTGACTATAAATTTGAAAATCATTTGAGAAACCATAATGGTGATGACATAGAAAGGTCAGAGAAAAGAACTAACTAAGAAGAATGAGGAAAAAATTATTCACATTATCCTCTTATGCTTCTTCAATTCCCAACCCAAGTAAATGAAAATACCTTTTACTCTAGAAACATTGTGTCACTGGCATGTAAGTGTAGTGTTACAGTGAAAAATTGCAGAATCATACCACAGAAAAATAATTTTGATGAAAAGGTTTACAAAACTAAAGTGTTCTTGCTTTAGATCATTTCAAACTCATTGAAAAGCATCAATCCTTAAGTTTCAAACAAACATAGGCTAAGTTACTAGGTCTTAGTCACGATGATAGTGAGCTAAAGGTGGTCATTGATGTTCTTTTATAAATTGCTTCAATTAAAGTGTAACAAAGCCAAAGGGTTGCAAACTCAATTGATTGAGTGCAATTGGTGAGGATGATTTTATGTGATAACAAAGCCATCAACCAAGTTGTAAACCCCTGTAGGCACAATCAGGTCAGGATTGACAATTGGTTGACGTTGACAGATAGGATCCCTCCTGATGTGCATGACCACTTAACCTAAGGATGACTTTTGGTTTCGATGTATGCTTACTCATATTTCTTTAGTCCGCTATGTAAATGAAGAGATGCTAACATCTAAGTCATCCAACTATTTCCACTAAAAAACAAGGAAAAGAAAGTGTGACATGAAATCAGGCAAGTTCGAGTGATCTTGTATCCAGGATCACATAATTATCATCAAAAGTACATCTATAGCATGTTCAAACTTTAAAAGTAACAATGCCTATTTAACACAATAATGCACCCTATGTTTCCTGAACCACAATTAACACAGGGGTGGGAGTTCCCTTACTTTTTATGGGATTTCAACTTTTAACTACTAACTGTGCTCCTCTAATACCCAGGAACAATCTTAATACCAGTCAATTACTTGGTCTTAAAAATAATCAAAAAACTGAAATAAATGCATGAACCTCTCAAAATAACATAAGGTAATGTATTTACATCATATCCTAACCAAGATCACATTTTATTCAGTCACAACATTGACTGTTATTCTGACTGTATTCACGACAATGAATAGAATTGTAGAGAATTAGATTTTTTATTGATTGAGTCTATTACAAATGTGATTCATTTCCTCTCAACATTCCTCTCTCCCCTCCAGTCCTATGGATACCCATCCACATAAACTCCTAAACTTCTAAGAACCAATTACAACCAACTATTCCAACTAACTATTTGATAACAGTCATAAACTGACTGTCTCAACAAAATAAAGTTAAGATGTGTTGTCAAGTTGACAACAAAAGTTGTCAACTTTGACAACCTAACATCTAATGCCAAACTTAAAGACCTACAAAAGGTTTAAATCTAATCTTTGCAAACCAACTAATGTTGGCTTGCTTCCTCACTTTAGTTGCTGAAAAAATCTAATATAATCAAGGGTAGTTAGTTTGTGGATTCCCATTCTCCATCAACTATATGGTTAATTGACATTCTTCTTTAATCGATGAATTTGTGTTAGAAACATATGATTATATAATTTATTTATTATATTAATACAGAACCCATTACTCATTGTTGTATAAACAACACGATTAGGGGGCAATCTACATAGGCACCTTTTAGCATGGAATCAGTTGCCAATCCTTTGGTAGAATTTTTAATAATTCTATACATTTGTTATAATGCTTAAAGATGAATGGATGCCATACACATTTTTTAATGTTTTTAAGCTGAACACAAACCATATGTTTTGCAAATCACCAACTTCTTTTTGTAGAGACAGACCTTTCTTCTTGTCAGTCAAATTGGATTTTTTTTGGCTTTAGCTATTGCTGCCCGGAACACTAAATTAGCTCTTTAACCATCTGATATGTTGCTGCAATGGGCATGAATAAGTTACTTTAGTACTTGCCTACATTGATATAATCTATTACTTCTAGTTTTATATCTCTAACTATTGGAGACCTCCTAGGCACTATCTTGGTAGATTGTATGTCTTGCTTAGGCTATGCTGAAAGTTTGGTTAAGAAATTAGGAAGCCAATGGCCTTGGGTGAAAGGTTTTTCTGAATGCATAAGACTCATTTGATAAAATGCTTATAAAATCCTTACTACATTAATATGAGAACTTGGCTTTTATAACACCTACAAATAAGATGACCGATTGCATGCATATTGCATATTTTCCATTCTCTTGACTTAGTGCATGTTTTACCTAATACTGTTAATGGTTGCTACAACCATGCAAGGAGGATGATTGCTAAAGAAAAATGTATTGACCAAGCTGACCTACACTAATGTTTGCAATGTTTGGTTCTCCAAATTTTAATCCAATATTGGAAAAAATTTTAGAGTCATTGTAGTTTGGTTTGTCTTTGATGTGAAAGAATGAGAATGCATACGAACATGTATTAACTAAAAATACCAAATTTTTGTGCATTGAACACCATGACAGTATTTCTCAGCTCAGTGATAAGTATGAGAAAATAATGTTAGTCTCAACACACTAAAGAGGTTTACTCTTCCGAAAAGTAAAGACGTGATATACTTGGCCTATTTCTTGCATTTTGACGAGCAATTCCTTTTCTTCATTTATCCTTCCTTCTTTGCTGATATACCACACATTGTTGATTATATACATCACACTTATTTTACAAGTCTACTCGCATCATGAGCTTGCACTAAATCTGCTCATTGATCACCATGGCTAATGTGGATCAATTACTTAACCATCCTCACCAACACAACCGAGCAGTCCCAAATCTGCATTGGTAATTGTTGACATTAGGAGTATATTAATTTTACTTAAATTAAGCTCCAACCAGCATTTTACCACTATCTTCATTTAATGTTCACACTTGTTTAATGAATGGAATGGAATGTTCTTGCATCCAAGATCTGAACCTCATTTTTGTCAACAACTAGAAAGATATAAAAAAGTAATGTCAGTCGTTGTTTCTTGTACTTGCATGGATAAAGACAATAGTTGTATTTCCTTTCCTATTTTATGTAGACTGTCAATAGATCCTTTCCTACTTGAGAATTTTGTGAATTATATTTGTACACTAGTGACTAAATTTCTCATCACTGTAGTTTTAGAGCATAACTAGATGTTTTATGTTTGGAATTAAGGATACTAACCAAATTAATTTAACCATTAGAATGACTATGTATTTATTCTTTATTTCATTGTTTATATCTACTAGTTAAAATTTCTACTTCTCTTCAAGTTTCAGATATAAAGAACATTATTTCTATTTATTATGCAATAAGAGATTCAATCATCTCTTATTTGGATGATCTATACTATTTTTAGTATTTAGATGAACTATAAATGCTTCTTTGTTTTTTACAATTCAAAGTTGTGTCACCTTTAGTCCTGAACATAAAAAAGAGAAGTGCAATAGGAATGAACAATAATTTTGGTCTTTCTTATTTAGAGTCTTATGATTATATTATATTTGTGGCATTTCATTACCTATGTAATATAATGTGTTATTTTTTTCTTTTTGCAGAAATGTGTTGATAAACTCAAAGAAGGGGATAAATTTAAGGTGTTGGATCCATATGATGGTGATGTTGTGGGCATTGGGAGGATTCACTCCCTATCTATTGTACATGGAATCAACTTGAAAGGAACAAGATATGCAAATGTAAACATTTTAAAGGTCACAAGTAACGTACCCCTTGCTTATGAAGACAAAATAGATGGAGTTGTTCGTCTGAAAGAGAAAGAGTGAACCTTCACATGGTGGCCACTAAAATATTTGCAAAAAATGACATAGTTGATCAACATGTTTATCATGTACTAGTTGTTAAACATCTTGGCTCAGTGTTTAATGTTTGAGACATATTTGATATTTTTTATTATATTTACGTATATACTCTTTAGATAACTTTGACATCTTACGTATATATTTTGGCACTCTGCATACTTTGAATAACAAATATTTTTTGTTTTGAAAGGATCGGTATTCCTCTTTTCTTCCATAGTCCACTTTAGCTGTTGGTTAGACATTTTTTCTTTTGATTTTATAATCGAGAAAGGATATAGGGTTTTCTTGCTAGTTCTTTCCCTATTGAGTTCTTGAACTAGCTTTCATTAATATATATGTGTATTTGTGGCTCTGTATATTTTTTCCTTAAAAAAAACTTTGACATCTTATAACTTGATATGTATATTTGCATTAAATTTTTTTATTGCAGATTATCTTTATTTATCATGATGTTGAATCAATCTTTTAATTTTATTGGGTCATAGTTTGTTCATGTGTAATATTTTTTATTATCTTTTATGTTTTAGTTCAAGTTTAATATGATTTTTTTTGCCATTATAAATTTATGGTATTTAAAATACTTTTCATTTTATGACTAAATAAATGACTAAATATACGACTAAATTAATGACTACATCAATGACTAAATATATGACTAAGTATACGACTAAATAAATGACTAAATAAACAACTAAATATACGACTAAATAAATGACTAAATATACGTTTAAATAAATGACCAATTATACGACCAAATATATGACTAAATAAATGACTAGATTAACCAAATATACGACCAAATATATGACTAAATAAATGACTAAATTAATAACTAGATATACGACCTAATACATGACTAAATAAATGACTAAATTAATGATCAAATCAATGACTAAATTAATTACCAAATCAATGACCAAATCAATGACCAAATTAATGACTAAAATAGTTTAGTCATAAATTTGGTCGCTAGATAAATGACTGGCAATATACTACTAATGGTCACGTGACCAAATTTAGTAATTTATCTACAATTTTTAGTAGTTTATTTGGTCATATATTGTTGTTTTTGTACTAGTGAGGAGATGAAGAAGGAGAAGAAGAAGGAGAAGGAGAAGAAGAAGAAGAAGAAGAAGAAGAAGAAGAAGGAAAAGGAAAAGAAGAAG
This sequence comes from Chamaecyparis obtusa, assembly GCA_027943335.1. Lineage (NCBI taxonomy): Eukaryota > Viridiplantae > Streptophyta > Pinopsida > Cupressales > Cupressaceae > Chamaecyparis > Chamaecyparis obtusa. The sequence goes on from BSBK01005632.1 coordinate 139,076, forward strand.
GAGAAGCAAAAGCAGAAGGAGAAGCAAAAGAAGGAGGAGGAGAAAAAGAAGAAGAAGAAGATGGAGAAGAAGGAGAAGGAGAAGGAGAAGGAGAAGGAGGAGAAGATGAAGGAGGAGAAGAAGCAGAAGAAGAAGGAGGAGGAGAAGAAGAAGGAGAAGAAGAAGAAGTAGATGAAGAAGGAGAAGAAGAAGCAGAAGAAGAAGGAGGAGAAGAAGGAGGAGGAGAAGAAGGAGAAGGAGAAGAAGAAGGAGGAGAAGAAGGAGGAGGAGGAGAAGGAGGAGGAGGAGAAGAAGGAGAAGGAGGAGAAGAAGGAGGAGGAGAAGAAGGAGAAGAAGAAGAAGGAGAAGGAGAAGAACGAGAAGGAGAAGAAGAAGCAGAAGAAGGAGAAGACGAAGAAGGAGAAGAAGAAGAAGAAGACAAAGGAGGAGGAGGAGGAGGAGGACGGAAGGAAGGAGACGGAGAAGGAGAAGGAGAAGGAGGAGGAGGAGAAGAAGAAGAAGAAGAAGAAGAAGAAGAAGAAGAAGAAGAAGAAGAAGAAGAAGAAGAAGATTGCATTCTTGAAAAAGTACAAGGAGAATTGTAGAGGAATTGATATGAGAGGGGATGCCATCTTCAAGATGACACAAAAAGATTATGAGATTTTGGAGGAATACATATCTCAATTCCTATTTAGTCTACAAAAAAACACTCATCATAAGCTCAATGAAGAGTCTCAAAAATTGTTCTTTCTTAGAGTAAAAAATGAAGTTTGTACATAAGCTCTAGACCTAATGGTAGGAGGAGACACAACTCAATCAACATGCGATGACATAAAGAAGATATGTCTCAACTATTTTAGAGTTGTTGTCAAGAAAGGAAGAGGATATAGGCTTGCTATGGGGAAAAATTAGCATTGAATTTTCAAGAATAGAGATAACCCATATTTTGTTAGGCTTCAAGTAGGATATCATCAATAACATGGCCACATAGTTGGATACTATGCAATAAAAGAAGAATCATGGGGAAGTTGAGGCTATGTTGGTAGAATTTTTCCCCCATTATAGACAAAAAAAAGATTTTAGATGCAAAATGGTGGCTAATTTGGAGGTTAAGAATATACCTACTGAGATGAACTAAGTACTAGTTGATGATGACCAAGTCTTTTACATTAATCAAAGGTGACCATGGGCTTAAAGACAAGGTATGCCACAAGATCCTTTGAATTTTACTAATCCATTTTCAAATTCTTTTAGTAATCAGTGGAAACATTAGTTTAATCCTAATGTTGGAGGTTATGAATGCCTTAGTTGACTTAGGATAGTCCATCACTGTTATGACTAAAGACATCATGTTGCATAGATATCACAAGCTTAAGAGCCACTCCTACAATCATGCAACTTGCTAAACATTCCACAGTTAAACCTGATGGTATGGTAGAGGATTTGATTGTCACCCTTGACTCTTGGAAATATCCTATTGATTTTGTGATCCTTTCACCCAAGGAAACATTGGGGGGGGGGTATCCATTTATATTAGGAAGACCTTGGAATTCTACTACAGATGCTTTTATAGCATGTAGGTCAGGAAATATGACTATTTTTTATGGTCTCTCACTAAGAAACTTTTTTCTCTACTCCCCTACACAACCTCAACTAGATGAAAATTAGGCCTTATGGCTAGATATAGGGGAAGAATAGGTTGAATCTAACTCTATCAAGAAGCTTATGATGATATAAAAAGAACCATTCCTTTTCACTCAAGAAGAAGATGATATTCTATCTTCCATTATTCTAAATCATTATGGAGTAACCCACTAGTAACCCATATCATTTACAAAATATTCTTCCATCTTGTTCCTTTTCATGCTTTCCTATAGCCATAGACTGCTTACATACTTTAGTGCCACATGAAGTAAACTTTTTTGCTTTGAGTGAAGTTTCTATGGTATAATTAACAACCAGACTTGAACTTTCCCCTGGAAAATGTTTAAACATTAACAAGAGCCTATCTGTCCCACATCAAGAGTCCATGCTTACCTTACTTTAAACTCATTAGGAATATTTTTCACGGGACTATAGTGATATGAAAGGATTAGATCCTAAGATATGTACTAATAGGATTTATATCAGAGAAGACTTTAGACCAATAAGACAACCCTAGAGGAGGATTAATCCTTCTCTCAGAGAGATATTCAAAGGAGAATTGTAGACATTGTTAAATGTAGGTTTCATCTATCCTATATCTAAAAGTCAATGGGTTTCACCCCTTGTCATAGTTTCTAAAAAAGGAGGTAAATGGAGGGTATATGTAGACTATAGAGAACTCAATGTTGCAACTAAAAAGGATCACTTCTTTTTTCCATTTATAGATCAAGTCCTAGATAATTTGGTAGGAAAGTGACACTTCTCATTCTTGGATGGGCTTAATGGATATAATCAAATTAATATTACTCTAGAGGACCAAGATAAGACTAAATTTACATGTCCCTAGGGAACCTTTTCCTACTCAATTTTATCTTTTGGTCTTTTTAATGCTCCAACAACATTTCAAAGGTAAATCATCAACATCTTTTATAATATTTCCTCTGAGTGTATGTAGATCTACATTGATGATTTTACTAACTATGGCTCAACCTTCAAAGAAGAACACACTAAATTGGAAAAATTCTTACAAAGATTCCAAGATCATAATTTATTGTTAAACAGTGAAAACTGTCTCAGAATGATGCAAGAAGGGATGGTCTTGGGCCATTATATTTCTGTAGTTAGAATTTAGGTAGATCCATACAAAATTGAGGTAATCTATAATCTTTTTGTCCCTAATAAGAAAAAGGATGTAAGAAGTTTCTTAGGACATACAAGATACTATAGAAGATTGATTACGTATTTCAGTCAGATTGCAGTACCTCTATACAATATTTTGAAGAAATAATATGAATTTGAATGAACATCAGACTGTGATAAATCTTTTGATAGCCTTAATGCCACTCTAACTCAAGATCTTGTATTGAAGGGACCAAATTGGTCATTTCCATTCTACCTTCATGTTGATTCTTCTGATTATGCATTAGGGGTGGTGTTAGGAAAAAAAGAAGGATCCATTGAGAATTCCATCTACTATGTTCGTAAGAATCTCTAGGGAGTTGAACTTAATTATATTGTCATTGAAAAGGAGATGTTGGCGGTTATTTACTCTCTCAAAAAATTTAGACACTACATAAAAGGGTATCAAATTATCATACAATCATCAAAAATGTTATGAACAAGCCTTCTATTTTAGGGAGGTTAGCAAGGTGGTTGTTGTTAATGCAAGATTTTGATATCACTATTGTTGAAAAGCCTAGGAAAGCTAATGTGTTTGATGAATTCTTATCTTGCCTTCAAGTGAAATATGATCCTACAACCATTTATGATACCTTTCCAAATGAGCACTTATTTTCCATAATTGCTCACAACCCTTGGTATGCATGCATAGAATATTACTTAGTTGTTGGCAAGACTCCTCACTTTTCACCAAAGGAAAGAAGGTTACTTGTGGAGAAGAGTTTCAACTTCTCTTGGATAGTAGATTGCATTTTTTATACTAGACCAGACCAGCTTATGAGGAGGTGTATACATGAGGATGAGACATATGATGTTCTCCATGCTTTCTATGATGAACTATGTGGCAGACATTTTTTAGCTAAGAGAACAACCATGAAGGTTCTCAATACAAGGTACTATTGGCCAACATTACATAAGGATGCAACCAGGTATACCTAAAAGTGTGATAGATGCCAGAGGATGGGAATATCTATAAGATCAGATGAAATTCCTCTATTTCCTCAAGTGGTTGTGACTCCATTTGACAAATTGAGACTAGACTTTGCTGGGCCCATAGAATCATCCTCAAATGGGAAGTCTATATTCTAGTGTGTACATATTATGTTACAAAATGGGTTGAAGAAAGACCTATGAAACATGCTAGAGATAATAAGGTAGTTGAATTCCTATATGAGGAGATTTTCACTAGGTATAGAGTACCCAGGAAAATAGCTATTGACCAAGGGGAACAGTTTACTTCAACATTGATCACAACCTTGGTTAATGAATACAACATAAGGCACAAAAAATCCATACCCTACCATCCTCGGGCTAATGAGAAGGCATAAATTAGAAATATACACATTGAATCTATCCTTACCAGGACTATTGCAATTCATAGAAAGGATTGGACTAATAGATTACAACAAAATGCTCTTATGGTAAACAAGCTCTTATGCCCATAGAATTTGAGCATAAAATGCTAAGAACAACTCTTAACTTGGACATGGATCTCACCACAATGCAAAAGAAGAGGATCTTGCAGCTAAATGCTCTAGATGAATATAGAAAATATGTCCTTTAGCATACAAAAATTATACAAAGTCAACATAAGAATTGGCATGCTAAATCTATAAAGGAAAATAAATTTCAACCTAAAGATTGGGCTCTTCTCTACAATTCAAGATAATTTAGGTAAGTTCTAGACTCTTTGGCTAGGACCATATGAAATCATCAAATTTTTTGATAATGGATTTGTTCACTTAACAAAAATAGATCCAAAATGCTTCAAATTGCTAGTTAATGGTCATCGTTTAAAATTGTATCACAATCCAACTAGAAGATCAAAATTCATGCAATAATTCATAGAGATCCATTCAACTAAGGCTCCTATAGCCAAAGAAGTAAGACTTAATGCCCAACCTTATTCCTCTTTGTAAAGTTTTCTTTATGCAGTCCTCATAAATATTTCCACTTTTTGTGGAAATTATGTTTTCTCTGTAATAAATTTCACCCATTCAAACCATCCTCTCTATCTCCCACCTAACCAATTCATCATGCCTTTCAACCATCACTTCCAATTAATGTTTTTAAAGATTAAGTAATTCATTCAATTATGACACAAGCAACAGGTACACACAAGGTATATTGATTCTTTATTTCACTCAAGTACATTTATTTAACCTCAATCTCATTTATATTTTTATGTCACATGGTTGTTATTCCCTGATGCACCTTCCTAAATAGGAGGACCTATTGCTTACTTAATTTTGGGGGGGTATTGCTTGTGTGTCTTGTCCATTCATTATGTATGGTATGTCTACTCAAATCATATTACATCAACACCCAGGTTATGTCATGATTATTTGAAAGAAGGGAATGAGAATAATATTCTAATACAATGTTTTAAACAAATGAAATCCTTTTAAGTACTCATTTGTCATTCACCCATCATAATACCTCCTATGACCATTTTGATTGAAGTGAGGTTGCATGATTATCATTTTCAAGAATTTTAGAAAAAAAATTATAGAGCAGAAAGAGATAATACAGAGTTGTGGATTGATAAGGAAGGTTAAGGGTTTCCACAAATTTTTCTATGATTTTTAACATCCTGTAGCTATTTGTAAACCATTCATAATATTTTTTGAAGCAATTCTATATATTTTTGTGGGTAAATTTGAATTGCACCATGGGAGGTCCTCCTATTTGCCATGAGCCAATAATTCATACTATCCTTCTTAAGGATCAGTACTGTCGAAAAATGTTCAAAGGTTGTGGGTGGATATATTATCTCCTTAAGTTCATAGACTTTAGTAATGATATTGCCCTAAAATTTTCTCAGACCCTCAAGAATAATGTAGCTAATGTGAAGGGGTTAAGGGTAGAAGTCACTAAGGAACATAGAGCTGAGGTAACTAGTTTTCTATATTTGGGAGAAAAATTTCTAGAATCTAAAGCTGCAAGGATAACCCATGCTTAATTCACTAATCTAAATTACCCTTCTCTAGAGGTTGATAAATAAGGCACAAGAAGGTTATCATTACAAGAGGATTATGTTTAGATAGCTTCATATGTGATGAATTACCTAACTTGTGAAGGAAGGAAGTCATGTCTCCATTCTCTTCACTTCAAACTACAAAACTATATACATAAAAATTAGAGGATGAATGTTCCCAATGTTCTGTACAATTTTCTTCTACACAGTGCCAGTGAAGTTAAAAAAGGTAAGCCCAAATTTGTATCACACCATTGTTTGATTAAAATTTTGGTAGAGAGGGAATTAAGTTAAGTTTACAGTATGTCTTGGGAATATTTTTTAGCTATTAAAAAGTTTTCACAAGAGGATGTAGGTCCTAGCGGGCAGCCATTGACCCATAGAGTTAGCACACCAGAAGGAAGATTTAAAATTATAGAGGAAACCTCAACTTCAAGAGTTCAACCTAAGGAACTTCCTACAGATGGAATTGCAACTGAGCCTCACACATCAAAAACCTCCTTTGTTGCTATAGAATGTATACCTAATGTTGAAAGTTCCTCACAAAGTTCTGTTAAGACTAGGTCTACAACTAGGAAAGACAAAGGGAAGTAGAAGGAGAATGAACTAGATGAGGAAAGGCTAGAGAATAAAATACTATAGAAAACCCATCTATTTCAAAAATAAGGAAGGATGATATAAAATACTCTCTTGTAGCCACTCCAAAAACAAAGAAACCTCCTAAGAAAACTAGCAAGAGAAAGGCCTTTAGGGTTAGCGAGGAAATGCCGACTAGAAGAAGACATAGGCTAAGATAGAAACCCCCAAAGAGGACCTAGACAAAAACATGTAGCACCTCTATGTTGTTGAATCCTTTGAGTCTCTAGATGTATATGAAGGATTAGAAACACATCAAGGAGAGGATAACATACTAGAGGAGTCATATGTTTTCATGGAGAAGGAAAATTTTCCACAAGAACAACTAATTATTATAGAAGACCTTAATATGCAACAAGGCCAGGGCTTGGATGGTCTTACCAATTTAGTTGTTGCAGCATAGAAGATGGTTGAGATTTCTATTGTAGTCTAGATAGGGGGTTAGGTAGATATGCTTCTAGAGCATCCACATGTAGAAGAAGAAGAGCTTGATACTCTTCCTGACCTGTCCACTTCACTTTTTGTAAGATTAAGCCTACATACAGACATGTTAATTCAACAAAATTGGTGGCAATTGGAGAAAGCTAGATTATAGAGGGTCATAGAAAATCAAAGGATTGAAATTTAGAATAAGGAAGATGAAATCACTAAGCTCAAGTATAGGATAACCAAAATTACAACCATGATTCTCAAGCTTATGCAATGCAGGTCACCTGCCAGAGTCTATACTCTCTATCTAAAGGAACAATATCTGAATCTCAGGTTGATGAGGATTGTTGAAGGGTTATATCCTTTTATGGAAATAGCTAAAGAGTTTTGTGAGATTTACAATTATTTTATTGCAACAATAAAGAATTTACTCTATAAATTATATTTGCATAATTTTGTTGTCCCTCATAATACCACCTGGAACCCACTTTCTCATATAGGGGATATACAATTGTGTGCATTCATGTCTTGGCTTCAAAATGAAATCAGTAGGGAAATATAGGCTAGACCATATAGAAAGGAGGAAATAGATGCTCCCTTAGTGATAAGGGTTGAATGCAAAGAGGCTTTAACACTCTATTATGATTGGATGTGGTTGTTTACAAATGATAAGCACATGAAAAGAATTCAAGGTTTAAGAGAAGAAGCATTCTAGGAATATGAATAGATGGATATGCATGAAGGAAAATTAGTCCTTGGGACTATCATTTAGTGGTGGAATAACCTTTTTGAAAATCTGAAACATGTTGAGCCACATTCACCACATAACCATGTTGTAGCAACTCAAAGAGCACCCTAGTATATAGATATGGGCCGCACAAGACAAGAGTATTGGCTTCCACTAAAATTTCAGCCTCCACTTCCACTTTGGCCACTTCTTAGCATAGTATATAATGGGAATGTATATGATATGGAGGATGAAGTTCCCAGATGATAGAGGTTGAGGGAAACAAAAGGATACTACTAGAGTTTGGCCAAAGGTGGAGCAACATAGAGTTCAACCCTAACTTTATGATGAATGAAAAGATCAAAAAATTTGTAGTTGCTAGAGGAAGACCAAGGAATTAAGTAGGGGGTAATGATGGACTAAAATAATGGCATGTTTTGTTTATGTTTTTCTTTTCCTATTTTGAACTATTATAGGGTTTATGGTGTTTTAAAGACTTTTACTTTAATTATTTTATGATTTTTATAGTATTTGATAGACATACAAAATATGTACTGATATACCTTTAGAATGAATACTTGATGTTCTAAACCTTAGTTATCTTTGTATTATTCATTTTTGAGTAATTGAAGCATAATTGGTTTCCTGCAACCAAGTAGTCTATTTTCCTGCACCCATGTAATATATCTATATTAATGAAATATGAGGGTTAATAAATGTATGTAATGTGGAATGGATGTATCTCTATGTTTTGTGCTCCTAACCTTTCATTGCAGGAATAGGTCAATGGGAAAGAATAGCCAAGTAGATACTTAATAAACTTCATCTTCTCTTGGATTGAGTCATGTGCAGCAAGGAGAGAGAGAAAGAAGGATAGTGTTGAAGACACAACTGATTCACCTACTTCTTAGTCAGAGAAGTTAGTGCTTTTTTTATGTAATATAAATCTAGGGAGTGGTTGTCCTATATTTTCTCTCATGGATAAGAAGAATATTGTTTCTTCCTTGTTGACATAATTTCTCTTTTCTGCTTTGAATATAATAACTGCAACCATCTATTTTGTTGGAAGTGGTTAGTTCTCAGTTAGTTAGTTGTGATTTTTAGTATAAATAATCTATTGAAGCCTCTTCATAGGCTATATAAGCTAGAGAGAGATCAGAAAACACTAGGTTGATGTATCTATTTAAAAAAATATAGTTTTCAAGTTCCAAAGTACTATGTGGTCATTTTCTGATATGAATAAAGAAACAATTATTCTAAGTCTATAGTGTGTTGAAGAACTTGGATTTACTCACCCAAGGAGACCCACTTGGTGAGTAATCCTTTACATTTTAATATTTATTTATAGTTATTGTAGTTACTATTCAGTCACTTTTTTTCTCTTGTAGCCACATGAAAATAGTTCATGTATGTTCCAACAACCAAAGCAAGCATAGTATTTTCCTGCCTAATGGACTTGAACTTAGTTTGTTTTCATTTTTTTTATGCTTTGGTAGATGGTAATCAGGTAGGTTTATATTCAACATCCACTTTCCTACATTATTTTTCCTTTCCAACAAGTTAGTGTGGCTACAATGGAGACTTGGTGCATATATTGTGTAGAATCATTTCAAGTTCATTCCCCTGGGTTGACATATTAAATGAACCTTACCATAGGATGGATATGTTAGAAATAGGGAATACTAAGAGAGGGGGGTGAATTAGTATTCTACAAACTTTTACTTTTTCCCAATTATGGATATAATAGATTATCTTAACACATGCATAACATAAGAAGATAAACAATATGCATAGCAATAAAACTAAAGAACTCATAACACATTATTTGTTCTCGAGGAAACCCTGGCCAAGGGAAAACCCCAGTGGGGATGGTACCCAAAAAGATCCACTAATCAAAAGTATCCTATTAAGGATGTTGACCCTGTTAGGAGTCTATTACATGCATATAGTGTCTCAGTCCTAATTAAGGGACTATAGGCCTTGTTAGAAGCCTCAACCCTATTAGGAGTTGGTAGTACAAAATGTGATTACCAGATGAGCCCACTGCCCAAACAAGTAATGTACAATATTTATTGATTACAAAAGTAGGTCAAGCTACATAACCTTATACTACTTGCATTAATATTTCTTTGCTTCTCTTTCACTATCTCTATTACATGCATTTGTTCCTTCATCATCTTCTTCTCTCTTACAATTTATAATTACATTTATACAAGTTATTAGGATTAATAACTTTTCAATCGGCTATCATATTACAAATAACTTTATCCAAGGGTTAACATCTAGGATTCATCCCTTTATATTGTTAAGTGATTATTTTGATTAACAAAATAATCCCTTAACTCTTTATCAATTATGTCTTCATATTTTGTCTTATCGGCTTCACACTGTCTTTAGTAAAACTGTCATAACTTCTTTCGTACATGTCGTACTGACTTGTGCTCTGAGATAAGTCTTCAATAGTCATCATAGAGTCTATTTTCAAGTGCACAAGCACTGAACTTACTCCAATCAACATCAAAAACAAAAACTATCTCCAGGTTCATTGGTTAAAACACTGTCTCATACTTAGACAATTTCACATTGCGCTCTAACATACTAGCTTTCTGACTGTGCGATCTTCATGTAGATCATATGTTTCCATAATGACAACATCTATGTAACCAACTCAGCCAAATTTCCAACAATCTCCCCCTTTGTCATTGGTAGCAACATATGAGAGTATAAAATATATACTATCCTTATAACTCCAAAAAAAACTTATCTCTAATACAGTACTCCCCCTAAGAGTATCAATCCTTATCATTTTCTTATCATTTTTCTGCTATATATATCTCAACAATGACAAAATAAAGGTAAGGAGGGTTACAAAACTGTATACAAAAAAGATTATACCTTAATTCAATATTGCAAAGCCGGTAGGCTTGCAACATAGTCCGCAAAATCAATCTTTATAGCCTCTAACTCGTTCTCCCATGATTTCTTAATAGAATCCGCCACATTGAGTAGTGTGCTTAATCCATAAGATGTTATTTCACATGCTTGGAGGTTCTCAAAGTTAAACTTTTGAAAAGATGTCTTAGCTGAAAAACATTCTTGCAATTGCTCTTCAATAATACTTAACTTCATAGAAGTGTGCTCTCTTAAAAGAGTGAATCTTTTCATTTTCCTATCTTTTTCATCTTGCAAAACTCTGATTTCATCATATAACTTATGAATTTTCTTCTCAACATCAAATATCTTCACATTGAGGCTAGAAAGAAATTTAGTTTCATTCTGAATTTCTGCTTCCTTCATCTTCATCTTCTGATCTTCTTCTACTGTCAAGGTCTCTAATTTTGTACACTGGATGTACAAAGATTTTCCTCTTTCCAAATCCTTCCTCAAGTCCTTTATACAGATATCAAGATTGTTGATATCATTCCTAATATTCTAGCTAATGTTCAAAAGCATTTTGGCCTCATAGGCTGCTTGAGCTTTCACTTTTGCTATATTAGATAGATTTGTGAATTCACTGTCAAAAGTGTTCATTACTTTCTTTGCTTTCTCTAGAGGGTTAGCTTCAGCAATTTGTGTAGTTACAATGCCTTGTAACTTCTCAGTAAGTTCCATCAGACATCCTTCAAGGCTTTTTACTTTCTTGTTCTTTCCAATGATCTTGTTCAAGAATGTGATCAATTCCAACTAATCATCATCATCTACTTCCTTTCCCAAATGCTCAATCATAGATCCAATCTAATTCTTCTTTCCAATCTCAGGAGTAAGACTGATATCTCCTTTAGTGGGAATAGGTACTTGTTTATCTATCACTGAGGGTTCTACAACTATGGTCTTTGTTGTCTCTTCTCCTTTGGTAGACTCCTGCTCTTCAGAAGTTGAATTGTCAACAATGTTTTCCAGATTCCTGAATACATTATCATCAGTATCCAAGGTGATCTTCATTCCTTCTACATTCATGAATTCATCTTCAATGTTAATGGCTGGTGGAGAGGGAATGTCCTCTTGTTCTATTTCACCTGCTTGCGCTGCTGCAACTGATGGTTCTCCAGCATTTTCTGACATAACCTTGATGATTTCTTGTCATGTTTCTGAATTAATTTCTTCATATTTGCCTCCCATCATCTGAAGGGTTCTCTTCTTGGTTCTCAAATTGGTGCTTAAAGCTTTCATGATCTGACTAAAATGTGCTTCATCTTTTATTACACAAATCTTTCTTACAAGCTTTTCTCTAATAGTTGTGTCTTCCTCTAATGCTCTCTTCTTCCTATTCACAAGTTTATTGTACAAATCATCAGGTATCTTACCCTGAATTGTATCAAACTTCTTATCAGACAAAATCATATGCTTTACCACTTCATTTTCTAGATTTAATCTCTCTGCATAATCATACATTTCATAATACTTATTCATTCTTATAAAGTCTTCATCCTGAATGATCTACTCATTAAGCTTCTCAAATTTAGGTTTCCAAGTTTTCTTCTTAATAGAAGTGCCATCATCTTTGATTTTTGCAATTTTCCCTGGAACTGGTTGTACTAAAGTTTTTTGTCTCTTACTCGGTCCAGTAGCACTCTCTTTTACTATTTTGCTAGGTGTGGAGGAAGTAGATCTAGTGGATATCTTTGCTTCTTGATCTTTCTCAATTTCTTCCACTTTCACCTTAACTTGTGTTTCTTCTTGCTATGTTGCAATTGATGATAAAGGTGGAATAGACAAAACTTCTTTTTATCTAATATCTCTAATTTCTGCTACTGATTGCTTTGCTACCAAGAATTCATGCTCAGTAATCCTTGTATCTTTTAGGATTTTCTTGATAGTACTCTCAACTCTTTTCTTTGACTGCTTCTCTTCAAGTAAGGTCTTTGTGGAGTTGAAGTTCTCCTCAAAGGTTCCAAACCTGTAACAGTGAGAGTCCAACCTGCACTTAAGTAACCTACTCAAATACTCTTATGTCTCTTCCTCAGATATCTCATAGTGAAGAGGGTTTATGAACTCTGTTCTAGGTTCTACTGCTTCAATGTAGGTAAAGTTAGTATCAACCATGAAACATATCTTATTTTTATACTTCTCCACAAGAGACTGTGGGATCCTTGATCTGCTAGACACTATATCTTGAAATGTCTTGATTACCAATACTGCACTCTCATTTACTTTATCAATAACATGCCTTATGTACACTAGGTTAATCCTTTCCATTGTAGTTTGGCCATCATTCTAGTCATTTCCAATGGTGTAAGGAAATCTTCTCAATAGATGAAAAAACATATAGGTGATTAAGGATGAGAACCTAAATTATGTATACTTAGTTTTCTTAATCTTTTCCAAATTCTCAAATAGTTGAATTCTCAGAATCTCACACATATCAACTTGTACTTTGTCAATACACATCAAATAAGCTACATGTATCATTCTAGCTACCATGTCATCCTCTCTTGAATTTGCACAAAACTTAGTGGTTAGGATCTTGCATAAGTATCTAACATCATCTTGTTGAATCTTACTAATCACAATTCCTCTACCATTATAGGATGAATTTGTGTTATCTATGACTATTTTCCTCATGTTCTTCTCATTTAAAGGAATGGCTCTAGTTTTAGATAGTCTAGTGACTTCATGAATCAAATCAGCTGTGATATCTATCACTCTATCTTCTAACCAAAACTTCCCATTATGAATTTTGCTTTAGATTATCTTAGTACATTCTTCATTGTCAAATTAATACTGTAATGCATACTTAATGATTTCATTATCTTTCAAATGTTCAAATCCTTCTTTCAGTGTCATGTCCTGATTATAGATCTTCTGATATTCCTTGGTGAAATCACTATCACTGATAGCCTCTAGTTTGCATCCAAGATAACTTCTAACATTCTCTAGATGTAAAACTTCATTTGGTATGGATGATAAAGCTAACCTAGGATCATCTTCCAAGGGTTCTACTGGTTCCCTTTTCAAATTAGGTCTATTGTTATCTCTGACATTGTGAATTAAAGAAACATCCATGATTTCTTCTAATTCCTTCACTGATTTAAAGATCTATCAAGTAAAATACCTTGATTTCATGATTTTAGGGCTTGCGTAGATTCGGCACAAAATTCTTCTCCAAATCCTTGCAAAATGCTTCCAATCACTGCTCTTTGATCTCCTTAACACTTGAATTCACTTTGATGATCAAATAATACTGATCATGACCTTTTTATTAATTCAATCTTACTTAGATCTGACATTGCATTCAATTCTTTTGCTGCTTCTTTCCAAAAAGTTGTTTCTGCTAACATGCAAAACTTAAAACTTCTTGCAATCTTGCAAAACATAATATTTTTCTTTGCACTCTTAACCATAGCATTATAACATCATATACTACCTTGCATTAACTGCGCAAGACTCAGTTCATCATATATCTACTTCTACATTAATCTAAGTTCCTGTTCTACCACAATTTTCATAAATTAAGTACTTTGAGATGGGTCAGGTAAAGATGCATTCTTACCTTTTAATGCTTCACCTTCCTAATTACCTTCAATGTTGAATATGTCTCCTTGATCTGTACTTTTGATAAAATTCACTTCATCTGAATTACTATAGCATCCTTTTTTACTGTTACTTGCATCTTCATTTCTTCTTGCATGATTTCTAGGATTAGGATTAGGATGAAAAACTCTATTGTTCATTCTGCAAAACCTTGTCGTATGTCCAATCTTGTTGCATATCTGACAAACAATTCCATTGTTTCCATATCTTAGTCCAGGCTAATTGATTTGTGACCTACAGTTTCTAGCAATGTGTCCAACCTTGTTGCATCTATAACATATTACTCCATTTCTTCTGTTCATATCTTCAGTGGGTTTCTGCATTCAATAGCTCTATGTCCAAAACCATGACAATTATAACAATAACCATTAAGAGGTTTGAATTGCTTACCTGTGCAATCTCTCTTCATATGACCAATAGTATTACAAGAAAAACATCTACCTTTGAATTCTCTTTGCATACCTTTGGGTGATTCATCTTGCTTAGGTGATTCTTCTTCTTTAGGTGTATCTTCAGACTTGTTAATCTCATCAGACTTCTTCTCATCTATGCTTTCAGATATTTTCAGATCTGGTTTCTTGCTTTCTTCACTTGCTTTAAAAGTATTGAATCCAAGACCAGTCTTATCATAGAATAGTTTTTGATAAGATATTTGTTCATCAATATTCTCACTAGTTGAATATAGCTTCAAATTATTGTTTGGATTGAGTCAGTTCACCTTTCACAATTTTATTGCATTTCTCAAGTTCAGCATACTGCAAATTGACTTTCTCAAGTTCAGATGTTACTTTACCAAGTTTAGATTTTAGTCCTTCATTTTCAGTCTTTAAACTTTCATTCTCAGATTTTAGATTTGCTTCATTCTTTCCATTTCCATCTTTTAGACTAAGCTTCAAATTTGCTATCTTCAATTCATGCTTAAGGATCTCATTTTCTTTTTCTAAATTATCATCACAATCTTCAATAAAAACTTCAGATTCCTTTTCAGATCTTAGATCTTCCAACTTGTTTTTCAGTTTCTCAATGAGGTTCTTTGCATCATCATATTTTCTTTTCAAAGTGTCTTTTTCAATAGTAAGCAAGTCAATCTATTCAAGAGCTTCTTCAAGATTCTTCTATAGTTGATCCATATCCATAGAGATCTTACTCAAGCTGCTAGGCTTTCCTTGAATGATTCTTTTTTGAGTAACTAAGCTCTGATACCAATTGTTAGAAATAGGGAATATTGAGAGGGGGGGTGAATCAGTATTCTACAAACTTTTACTTTTTCCCAATTATGGATATAATAGATTATCTTAACACATGCATAACATAAGAAGCTAAACAATATGCATAACAATAAAACTAAAGAGCTCATAACACATTATTTGTTCTCAAGGAAACCCTGGCCAAGGGAAAACCCTGGTGGGGATGGTACCCACAAAGATCCACTAATCAAAAGTATCTTGTTAAGGATGTTGACCCTGTTAGGAGTCTATTACATGCATATAGTGTCTCAGTCCTAATTAAAGGACTATAGGCCTTGTTAGAAGCCTCAACCCTATTAGGAGTTGGCAGTACAAAATGTGATTACCAGTTGAGCCCACTGCCCAAACAAGTAATGTACAATATTTACTAATTAAAAAAGTAGGTCAAGGTACATAACCTTATACTGCTTGCATCAATATCTTTTTTCTTCTCTTTCACTATCACTATTACATGCATTCATTCCTTCATCATTTCCTTCTCTCTTACAATTTACAATTACATTTATACAAGTTATTAGGATTAATAACTTTCTAGTCAGCTATCGTATTAAAAATAACTTTATCCAAGGGTTAACATCTAGGATGTCATCCCTTTATATTGTTAAGTGATTATTTTGATAAACAAAATAATCCCTTAACTCTTTATCAATTCTATCTTCATATTCTGTCCTGTTAGCTTGACACTGTCTTTAGTAAAAATGTCATAACTTCTTCTGTACTTGTCATACTAACTTGTGCTCTGAGATGAATCTTCAATAGTCATCATAGAGTCTATGTTCAAGTGCACAAGCACTAAACTTACTCCAATCAACATCGCAAAAAAAATCTATCTCCAGGTTCATTGGTAAAAACACTGTCTCATACTTAGACAATTTTGCATTGCACTCCGACATACTAGCTTTTTGACCTATGCGATCTTCATGTAGACCATATGTTTCCATAATGACAACATCTATTTAACCAACTCAGCCAAATTTCCAACAGGATAACTATTAGTCAAGATGACCAATCTGAACACTCTCCCAATAGGTAATGATAATTATGTCATTATCTCTCTTAGGATAATGTATTCATACTAAGGATTACTTTTCCCATCATGAAATGCATTTAGATTGTCAACCCAGGGATGTAGACTTGAAATGGGACATCACAATTTGTGCACCAAGTTCCTCAAAGAGTCATACTACCTATGTTGCAGGAAGATAAAATGTATGAAATAAACCTATGCTATTGTTGCAGGAAAGTAAGCACACTTAACTACTTAATGAAATTATTGTTGAAAGCTTGTAAACTTATCCTAAGCCTGTTTAACCATTCAAAGCATTCACTATGTCTATCTCTACAAGTGTTGCAGGAACATTCACAGTAGTAATGCTGCAGGAGTAAAACAGTAACTTCTACTTGAAAATACAAAAAATGCAGAAAGCAATTGTACTCTATCCTAATCTACTCCACCTCCCAAGTGGGCCCCCTTGGTTGGCTTCTCCTAACTAATAACACAAAAGATACTTCAAAATCACTCTTTCATTATATTCTCATAAACTGATTACATAGTAATGGAACAATACATGAAACACAGAAAGAGTAGTTCTGCTATAAAACACAACCAACGTGTATATTTTCTCATTACACAACTAAATGAATAAAATCCCTTTATATAGAGGGTTGATGCTTATTGAAAGCATGAAAGTAGATTCTGACTAAGTCTCACCATAGAAGAAGGAAATATAAGAACCATGACATAGTACAATAAAGTTTGGATAACTGATTTTAACAGACTGATGAGCACAGAGGGAATATAGAAAAGTTGTTTCCTATATTCTCTGGAATGATGGCTCATTTCTAGTAGCGGAATGGTCCTTGGTTTTTTGATTGCTTTCTTTGTCATAGATGGAACTTCAATGCCTTTTCTTCAATGCGGTCAATCCACTCTTCAGTTGCTCCTTATTTTCTTGGCAGGTTAGTAGCATGTGGTATGTATACAAGTCAACTAGTCAATTCTTACCCAAATATTAGAACACAGATTAAAGTAGCTATATGAAGTACTACAATTTATATATAATTTTCAAGAAAACATGTCATATCTAACTACCCATAATCCTAGTGGTTCTAACTATACTTATCACAAGTTCACATAGTTATAGGTTCATAAAATGTATTGGAAGTGTTTCAACAAAGCATAAAGATTATCACAAAATAGAGACAATAAATTGTCTCATTATCTTCCCCCCAACAAACATAATGCTTGTCCTCAAGAATTACATTTTCTGGCTATAGATCTAAAATTACCAACACTTGTCTTTCCCTTCTTCCCACTCTTAAAAGTATAATAAAGTCCTTGTGTCCTCGCCCAATAATCTATACAATGCTCCTCTTGAAAATGGTCTAGTTTGGTGGCATTGATATCATATAGTGGCCATAAGAGGGTTGGTGGTTGGAAAGACAGGGGATCTACAATTCTCTTCTAGTCTTATGCCCTAGCTACATATACCTAGCTACTCTATTTGCAGCTGCTTCAAAATTGATTAGGCTATGTGGCTCTATTTTCTTGAAGGCCTCTGGTAACATATTCCATTGGCTCCTTACCCCTACAAGAGCTCTCTAAAATGAAAAATAAGGCAACCCCTAATACTCCCTGTAAACTCTATCTTTGAGTGCAAAGACCTTTTCTCTGATTTTAGGTTTAGGCCTTCCATAGGTTAGGTTAAGCCAATCTCTTAGGAGAACATCAGGTTTTCTCGACTCAACCCTTAAGGGTAATGGTTTAGACTTTTCTAGGTCTCTATAGTTATTTAGCTACCTATCATAATTTCCTTCATTGTGCATCCATGACATTAGGGCTCTCAAATGGATATCACCTATGTAAAGAAAAGGGTTCCATTTAGTTTCATGAGGAATGACAAAATTATGCAGATAGAGCTCATATAGTAAGTTATGTTGCCATGAAGGAAGGGTCTGGTATAATCCATAGAATTCTTGAGAATTTTAAACTCATAATCAATATCCTTCATTGTCATCATCAACTGAAAGAAGAGAAACTGCTCTTTCAAACAAATGGCATACACTCTAGGAGGTGGTCTACAAGCTATAACCTGATCAACTAATTTGAGAGCATGATCCATTTTTTGCTTCTGCTTCTTTACTTGTTCCTTAAGAACTTCTATCTCCTCTTTCTTTTCATCTATCTCTTTTTGCATTTTATTTCTTTCTTGTTTCCACCAAGTTTTTTGGAAAACAAACTGGTGATATAAACTGAAGAGAATAGATTGTATTGTTGGAGGGCCAAATTCTTGCGGTTGGATGTTCTGTTTTCTCTTTTCCTTAGAAGCTTGTTCAAAATATTCAATAAACCATGTTGCTTTATAAGGCACAATAGACATATGCAAATGAGAAGGGTCTGGTGGAGGAGTCATCTGGACATCTTCAACAATGTTTTCTTGTGCTACATTAGGGTTTTCCTCAGTTACACCCAGATCATCATGTGATATGTTATCACAAGATTCTTGTAGATTTTGGGGTTCTTGCAAATTTTGGGAAGATGTAGGTACTTTTGTTTTCTTAGTGGAATTGTCAGAGATATACTCAACAGAAGGCTCTTTGGTAGATTTTGCTAATGGAACACTTGGGTTTTCTGGGGAAATTGGAGACACTTGTCCTCTCATCCGAGGACTTCTATGCACCATTGTTTCCACAACCTCTGCAGTCTTCTTTTTTAGGGTTATTTTTGGCCTCTCTGCTAGAGGAATAGATGTTGCAAGATTTGACCTTTTTCTTTTACTTTTTGGAACCGCAGGGTTTTGAACTTCACTTTCAAGGTTAGGGGTTTCATCTCTAGTTTTCCATTTTCCATCCCTTGTGGAAGAAGTAGGAACATTACTTTCCAAAATGGGAAAAGGTATATTTTCTTGAAGTAATTCTAGCTCTTTTTATTCTATAGCTATTTCTACAGTAGGCTCAGAAGATTCTGCATCATTTCCTAGGGGTTTCTCAGCAGGGTAAACCTGTGGTTGCAATGTTTTATGCTAGAGAAATTATGACCATGCTAAGAGAGAGACATCCCTAAGGAATTTTTTGACTAGTAGTTTAATTAGGGCATGGTGGGTGACAAAATTTGTATTCCCTTTTTGAGTCTCCTCAGCGCTAATACTTAGCATATTATACAAGAAATTAGGGACATTTACTAGGAGACTATGTGTAACACCCCGCCAGGCAACCCAAGAGGACAAGACATAAAACCTCTATAAAATGCAAGTAGTGAATTATTTATTTATTTTAACTAGAATAATATTCATCATTACACTTCATATTTCTAAAAGAAGAAATAATTTTCTACTACTTGAATGTAAGATTTATACAACTTAAGTCCTCCTGGGTTCCCTAACGTCGCTACTAAAGCAACATCATATAAACCATTTACATGCATAAGATGTTCATGGAATCATGAGCTTAAAAGATCTACATTCATTTTAATGCACCAAGTTAAATGTCCCTAACTTATTTCTTTTATTAAACATAGGTTAATCATCCAACATCATTATTCCTTTTATCAACTCATTCCATAAATTCATATTGATTTCATCTACATCTACTATCTTTTATATCACTTTTCTCTAATAATTTAGGTAAGAGATTAATATTCATTAAGGTAGGCATTATCCTAGGTACTTCATTAACATGAACCAAGTATTAACATTATAATCAAGTTCTATTTTATTGCATTGTTTCATAACCATTCATTGTTAATAATTCCAATCACTAACCTATCATTTCTCAATAATTTCCTTGGATCCTTTCATCAAGAGAGAATACATTAGTTTTGTGATACATCATTATATATATAACTATATTTAAGATTATTTCCTTTACATATGGACAACATAAGAGGATAGGAAAAATAACATAAATACTTTCTTTTAATGCTAGTAACATGTCCAATATTCCACATTCTTTTCCCTTTCTTTTACCTAGAACTACCCATTCCCTTATGCATTGCTTTGAATTGAGATTGCATCAATACTACAAGACTCCTTTTAGGAGATTAAAAATTACATGAATACAAATACATAAGTAAATCTCAACATATTAAAATATCCAATAAGAAATCTTCAACTGCAGATCTGGAAAGGAATATGTGCTAGGATCATCCAAAGAATCACGATCAGTACCTCAATATAAATATTAACCACCCAACCATGTGGAACCAATAGGCCCACTCCCCTGAGCTAGGAGATAGAACCAAAGGCCCATACAAGAGGTAACAACTAGGAAATTCCTAAGGTGGTGATAAAATTTCCCCAAAGTCACAACACAAAAGAAAAGACAAGAAGACCACAAGGACTACCAGAGGCATGATCAAATTTGGTAGAGACTCTAAGCTACAAGCTAGGTGAGTGTCATCGCATAGCCCTCACCCCTTGGGTTGTCCTGGTACTAGCCACTCTTGGCCCCGGCCCCCAAGTAGGCACATGCGGAACCAAATGCCTCTCGTACAGACAAGGTCATCTAGTCGTACCTACGCATAGGTACCTTCTCCCACTCCCATCCTTAGTCTTTACTAGCACTAAAGGCATGGGCGAGGCAAAATTAATCTTGATTAGTGTGTAATTTTCCATTCCAATAATCTCCCATTCCCAATTCATTTATTTAGGTTATCACTTGATTAAATAACTCATAGTAGGTTATCCTGGTACTAGCCACTTAGGGCCCCGGCCCCTCACTATGAGCCACTCACCTAGTGTACTTAGATTCCCTAACATACATATAAAAATCATAAGAACATAATAGATTCATCATCAATAATTCATATCAATTCCATAACAACATTTGATTGAGTTTAGGAAAACATATGTTGTCCCTAGTCCACTTGACAACCCTAAACCCAATATGACATTCAGAATGTTCCAAACATATAAGAAGACATCCAAGTGATATTATAAAAATATTCAGAGTATAAATAGATCTAATTAACCAAAAACAAATTCTAATAGCCTCTGATAACCATACGAAACCTTAAAACTTAATGATGTTCTTAAACTGAATTATTTCAAGCAAGGATTAAATGCAAAGAATAGTCATCATAGAACAGTCAACCATATCTTCCACAAAACAAATAATAAAGAAAATAGCTTCAGTGGAAATTTAGATAACATAATTATGGACTCCCAATTTGATTTTTAGGAAGATCCAACGGTGGGAAAGAAAGTTATGGCTTCTGGTTTAAAACAAAAAATTCTGGTTAGGGTTCAGACCTGCCTTCACTAAAACGGTTGTAATTTTCACAAAACACAATAAAAATTCTCCAAACCAATTGGAAATGAAAGATAAGACTTAGGATAATATTTTACATCAAATTTAGACTTTTATATAATCATATCAGCCTGTAGCATACGAATACATTTGACAGAAAATTCAAAATCAAGAATGGATAGGCATAGTTTGCCAAAATGTCAAAAATAAGGCATTAATTCGACCCTAAAAATAAAATCAGAGAGATACCCATTTGAGATCTGTGAATTTTACTTCCATAAAATTAATTTATTAAAACCCTAGATTCAATTTAAATTATTATAATAATAGATCTCCAAAAACAGGTTGCTAAAAACCTTAGGAAAACACATGCCAATTCTTACAAACAAAAACTCAAAACTTTAAAATAACCATAGAAATGAAAAGTACAGATATAATAAATAATGATAATATATAAGTAGATCCATAATCTATCAGACACATAAAGTAACTAAAATATTCAATCCATACCTCATGTCCTACGAAGGTTGAATCGAAGAAGGAAGGAAACAAAAGAGAAGACAATTCCAAACTTGAGATGCATCCTTCAAACCCTATCCACTTTCAGAAATCTCCATGAAAGAAATAAATAATTCCACAGTAAAGAATCCCTCTCTCAACTACTGAAATTCTCACAAAAATGTCTCTCTCCCAAAAGCAAAGATAACCAAAAATTTTTAAAGACATATGCTTACAAAATCTCCCCCACATCTCCAAGTTTTCTCTCCAAAATCACCATGAAAATTAAGGCCATCCTCTCCTCAATGCTTCAGCCCCAAAATCTCCTCCCTTCAAATGAGAAAGTAGTGCATATAAATAGATTTCCAAAGGTTGAGAGGAAAAGTAACCAACTCCCAACTAACTCTTAACTAAAGGGTATTATAAAATAACTTAATATCATACAACTATATTACTCAAATATACAATAAAAGATTATTTGTATTCATTCATACACATATGTAATATTATCCTAACATATATGCATATGCCATCATTAATTACATCAATATCTATATATATAACCTATCCTCATTATTAATAATTAACAATTGAGAATAATATACCTCGCATTATTTAATATTTAATTATTAATAATATTATACTTTACATTAATCCCAAAATATACACCATCAACAATATCTACAATAATTAACATATAATCACATATAAATTATATATATATAAATACATATATGTGTGCACCCATATATATATTTCTATATATATATATATATATATATATATATATATATATATATATATATATATATATTTATATTTATATAGATACATGCCAAATACCAAACACTATAATCTATAAGATTATGAAGTAATAGATCACAATATTATTACCTATTTATAATTGCTATAGGATATAACACTGAGGTAGAATAAAATCACATGCCTCAAAATAAATCTAATCATCCAAAGAGGCCATACAAATCATCTATGAAACATATCAAGAAAACCATAAGATCAAACAAGGTCAACCAAAGTCAACAAGGAAAGTCAAGCCAAACTCCTGAAACACAACATAGAAAGATTAACTAAGAATCATACCAAGAAGGAGAAATAAATAAAATAAGTAAACAAATCATACAACCAAATGAATTCAAGTGGCCACAAGGCACTAACTACAACCATGCCCAACCGGGTGCGTTGGATCTAGGTTTTTGACCCAAAGGTTGACTGACAAAGAAGGAACCCTAATATTCCTAAATTGGAATAATGACAAAGGAAGACTCATGTAGGGGCCTTAGTACTATCTCCATAACAACAACCATCAAGGATTTGAGGGCATGCTCAGACCTGTGAAGCCAGGTGAAGTCGATGCCTGGTACCTGCAAGCCTGCATCACAAAGAAGAAATACATATGCACGGATATACATATAAAAGAAAACATTGCAGACAGATGACCAGGATCGATACATCGTGTGGACCTCAGCTATGTGAGTAACTACGACTTCATCCTGAATCATGAAAACACATCATGTATATATATACACTCAAAGCATGTAGCATCATCATAACGAAGGTTAGAATCTCAAGCATTGTGTTAGTCTCTTATCAATACTAATAATAAATCAACATAATCAAATCATCAAGTGAGATACAAGATTCATCCAAAGTAACCTTAATAGAAGAAAATATAAATAACCACTTATATATATCTATCAAGTACATATCATATAACATCCTAACTATGTTCATAAAGGTCTTGTAGGTACTCAATACATACATGGAGATAAATACATACAAAAATGATACCTTTAGATAGTATGTCTAATATTAGAATCATTGAGTACTAGCTTATGAAATTATTATAAACAACTATAGGAATAGATCAAACAAGTATCATGTACAACTTAAGCTATAAGAAAACATCGAAGGATCTTAATTCTTTCAAAAACATAAAACTTATATTAGGGTTAGAGGGGTATTACACTATGCCTTATGCAACTAAGTAGCTTAAAATCATGAGCATGCAAATTTGAAAATCTTCCCTCACATTTTAGGTACCTGATAATATGCATTGCTAGCTCATTGAATGGTGGAGGAAGAGACATTCTTTTGCACCCTTTCTTGCTAATCTCTAGAGGAGGATCACTTGGAAGGGAAAACTGGGCTCATGATGACCTAGCATCATGTACAATGGGGTAATGTACCCAAATTGTGGGTAACCCAGTGACCTATGCTATTATTTCTTCTATCGTGACAACCGTTAAACCCCATACAGTCACCCACCCTTCCTCAAAAGTATTCATAAACTCAGCTGCCACTTCCTCATTAAAATTTGATAATTGAAGAAAATAACCCAACCAACCACATGCATTAAACCTCCTGACTGGTTCAATGTCTACAAATAAAAGGCCATGATGCACTAGCTCATGTCTAAGTAACTGTCCACCCATTTGTTTTCAATATCTGGCCTCCAAATTTCTACTCATCAATTCCTCTATTAATCTTTCAATTTCTCTTGTTCTGCAAATACCTTATTTCCTTCCTGAAATAAATGCTCTTCTTGAAAACACTGACTTTTCTCTCTTAAGTCCTTTGTTATTTTAGCATGAAATAATAATAATGGTGTTTTAATAGAGGACATTATAACTTTAACTACAATTTTCCACATAGTTTAATTATAATCTTTTCAGGTCACATCAACTTTAGAAAATTGGGAATTATTCAGGATTTGTAGTATGGAAAATGTGTGAGAATAAAGGAAATTAATGAAACAAGGCCTAAGTACAGCTTTGAAATGACAAGCAAGTGACAATGATAGATTATTAATGACATTAGAACTTAATACACTTCCCCTGCCCCCTACTAAATAATTACAAGTCTCCTCACTTGGCACATTCAGCACGCGATGGGGAACTGGCGTAACACCTTAATTATATATTTATTGCAGTACTAAATATAATTATCAAAATCTATGTGCTGAAGTGAGTAGAGATTTAAAAATTTGTACATGTCAGTTGATTATTGTACATGCAAAGAAAAGGTGGTGAGAGTGAAACAATGTGGGTGGCTACATGTGTCAGCTGACGTGGCTCTTATTGAAAACTTTGTAAAATAGAAAAAGTGGATGACATAGATGGTGAGTGGATGGAAGAGAGAGAGATGGAATGGGTTGGAAACAAGAATAAAGAAAATTGAATGGAGAAATGGACTTCATATGAAATGAAGTTTTATTATGGTCGTTCTTTAAAGGCATGTTATTTTGAAGCTGCAGGAAGAAGGTTTTCACCTTCTGCTGCAAGAAGTGTTACTTGTTGCATTGCTGATGTGTTATTGTGAAACTAATGGAGGAAGTCCTCCTTTGTTTGGGGTTGGTGATACAAGTGCAACTGATGTCCATTGATGAGTAGTTTGAATTGTATTGGATCTATTGTGGTCAACTGGACTGCTCTATTGTCGAAGATGTTTTCAATTGCATAAGGTCCCAGCCATCTAGTCTGTAACTTTCCTGGAATTTCTTTAAATCTGGAATCATATAATAATGCCCAATCACCCACATAAAATTTCTTTCTCTTAATATGAGAATCATGCCACCTTTTCTGTTGTTTCTATACCAACTTCATATGCTCCAATGCAGATTTACGCATTTCATCTAAGGAATTAGGGTGTAGAATGTGTTATGCTTGTGTTGTAGGAAGATTGATGTTTACTTCCAGCATTATACACAATGTCTTGTGCTTGAATTCAATTGGTAACATTTTTGCCTTCCTATATACTAATTCAAATGGGGTGAATCATGTGGTTGTTTTCCAGGTTGTACGGTAGGCCCAAACTACCTCTACGAGTCAGTTGCTCCAATCTCATCGATGCAAGTGACCATTTTTATTAAGATGGCCTTAATTTCTTTGTTTGTGACCTCTGCTTGAACATTTGCTTGCAGATGGTAGGGGCTAGACTTCTGGTGCCTGATATTGTATTCCTTCATGAGTTCGGTAATCAGATTAGATGTAAACTATGATCCTTGGTCAATTACAAGTTCTCTTGGCACTCCATAATGGGTGAAGATGTCCTCATACAAAAACTTTTCTACCTTTTGATCTCATTCATGTTGCATGGATTTTACTTCCACCCAGTTGGTCAAATAATCAGTGCATACCAGTATGTAGGATTTCCCATTTGAAGTAGGATCTATTGGACCAATGAAATCCATTCCCCATTTATCAAATGGTGTTACCACCACCAGTATATTTAAGGGCATTTCATCTGATTTGGTGGGATGACCCATTCTCTAGCATTTGTCACATTTTCTTGTATAACTGGTTGTATCCTTGTGTAGTGTTGGCCAGTAGTAACCTATTGTTAGGATCTTTAGAGTTGTCCTCTTGGCTATAAAGTGGCCTCCACATGGTTCATCATGACAAGCATGGAGTATATCATATGTCTCATCCTCACACACACACCTTCTCATGATTTGGTCTGGTCCAGTATAAAATAATGTGATGTCAATCCAGGAGAATTAGAACCTTTTCTCAAGAAGCATTCATCTATCCTTTGGAGAGAAACATGGGGGCATTTCACTAGCTACAAGGTAATTAGCTATGTTAGCATACCATGTATTTTTTATAGCAATATGAAACAGGTGTTCATCAGGGAGTGTATCATCAACCATAGTAGTGTCTGAGTCTGCATTTTGAATTCTAGATAAATAGTCATCCACTACATTTTCCTTCCATGGCTTGTCAATAATGGTTATATAAAATTCCTACAAAAGAAGAAGCCATCTTTCTAACCTTCCTGTGATGACAGGTTTTTTCATTAGATACTTGATTGTTTCATGGTCAATGTGAACAAACATGGGGCAACCTATTACATAATGGTGGAATTTTTTCAAAGCATAAACTATAGCCAGTAGCTCCTTTTCAGTTACTGTGTAATTTAATTCTAGTCCATGTAGGCTCTTACTGATATAGTAAATGGTGTTTTCTTACTAGGCTTTTGTCCTACAACAACACCTATTGCATATTCTGAAGCATCTATATGTATGTGAAAGGGAGAGACCAATCAAGTCTTTTAAGGACTGGTGCAGTTGTTAGAAGTGACTTGAGCTACAAGAAGGATTCATCACAAGCTAATGTCCATATAAACCCAGCCTCTTTGGTAAGCAAGGTGTATAGAGGACTAGCTATCTGACTGAAATTCTGAATAAAATTCCTGTAATAGCTAGCGTGTCCTAAGAAAGATCTTACATCTTTTTGTTTAGTAGGTGTGGGTAATGTAAGAATTGCCTCAATTTTGGTTGGGTCTACCTGGATTCCTACTGCTGAGATGAAATGTTCAAGAACAATGCCTTCTTGCATTAGCATGAAACATTTCTCATTGTTGAGAGGGATATTTTGTTCCTTGCACCTAATCAATACCTTTTCCAAATTTTGCAGAGCTTCATCAAAAGTGACCCCTAATGTTGTAAAATCATTCATGTATATCTCCATGCAATCATGTGAAATGTCAGCAAAAATACTAATTACAGCCCTCTGGAATGTTGCTGGAGCATTACACAACCCAAATGGTAGCACAAAATATGCATAAGTACCCCAGAGACATGTGAATGTGGTCTTTTCCTAGTCCTCTGGAGCAATACTAATATGATTGTATCCACTATATCCATCAAGAAAGGAAAAATACTTTTTACCGGCTAAAGTATCAAGTACTTGATCAATGAAAGGTAAGGGGAAATGATCTTTCTTTCTTGCTCTATTTAATTCCCTATAATCTACATAGATTCTCCATTTACCCCTCTTTTTAGTCACTATGACCAAGGGAAATACCCATTTACTATCAGAGATAGAATATATAAAGTCAGCATCTTGTAGCTTTTGTAGCTCTATTTTGACTATCTCTCTTAATGTTGGGTTAATCCTCCTCTGGGGCTGGTGGAGTGGTAGACTTCCTTCATTGATATAAATCTCATGGGTAAAAATTATGGGGCTCAGTCCCTTCATGTCCCCATAGTCCCATGCAAAGGATTTTTCATGTGTTTGTAGGAGTTTAGTTAATTGCTCCAATTGTTGTGAAGGCAGCTTATTATTTACATGGAGATTATGACCCTTGTAAAACTCAATAGTAGTAGTAAGGTCAAGCATGGATACTTCAGAGATAGGACTCATAAATACTTCACAAGGTAGTAACTGATAGATAATATTGGGTTTTGAAGGAAAAACACAGTCCTCAACATGGTCCTCATATGTAGTTAACTCCAACACAGAGGTCTCAGATATGTCTTTGATCACAACACAATCATTATTTAGGATGCTTCTAATCACTACATCTTCCTCTTGCAACTTTAGAAAATACTATCTATGTAACATCATGAGATGAGCCATAGAGTTCAACTCTTCTTCCCCATCTCCTAAATCTGGCCATAGAGGGGTGCTTAAATTTGGCTGGGGTTGAGTTGGAGGATATAATGCTAGTTTCTTAGTTGCTTTCCCATCTAAAATTGTCATGTTCCCTAATCTGCAACTAATGTTTTCATCAGCTATTGCTAACCATGGACATCCTAGAATAATAGGGTAACCAGCAAGATTGACCTTTGGTGATACAATCATGAAATTAGTAGGATATTCCCAGGAGTCTAGGGCAACTATTATGTCTTCTATCATCCCATCAGGGGTGACAGTAGAACTATCTTCTAGTTGCAAGATTTTTGGAGTAGTTCACAATCCTTCTATGCTTAGTTTATTCATAGTATCCTTAGTCATTACATTAATGGAAACACCTAAGTCTATTAAATCATTTTTGATAGACTGACCATTAATGATGATATTAACAAACAAGTTCCCAGGATCAGAATATTTTGGAATTACAAGTTTTCCCAACATGATATCAGCTAGTTGTCCTATAACATGAACTATTTTGGGATCCTTTTTCTTCCATCCAAGCTTTTTGAGACAAGCTTCTTTGATTTCTTTTCCATAGATGGGAACATCTTTAATGGCTTGAAAGAGAGGAATCTGGACATGCATACTTTTTAGTTGGTCAAGGATATCAAACGGTTGGTCTTCTTTTAGTATAGGTTTGTCCAGGCTAAGCCTCTAAGGAAAATGATATTTTACTGATGTCTAAACATTAGCTGGATTGGGGACATTAGCTGGGGAAACTGCATTTGGCAAAGCATTCTCTGGAAGTTGTACTGATGTTGTAGGAAGTTCTGACACTTCCATGATAAGAGGCGGTTCAGGTGTAGGCAAGGTAGTACCCAATCTTAGGTGTATATTGACTATGTTGAGTGCATAAGTAGGGTACAATTGAGCATCAGTAGCATACATTTGTTTCTATTATTGTTGACTATTTGGATTTAGTTGTGTCTGAGTAGGTAACAATGTCTACTTTTGAGGACCTGTATTTTCAGGAGGTGGCATAATTGCAGGTTGATTCACTAGAGGTGGAAAAGGTGGATATCCAAGGTTCAGATTAGGCCATTGTTGAGGTCCTCTCCACTGGTTAGTGGGCTTCCAATTTCCTTGTGGTGATTTCCATTGGTTTGGAGGTTGTGTCCATTGGGGTTGTTGTGGATTAAACCATTGGTGTTGTTGATTATTGGGCTAGGCATTATTCCAAGTAGGTTGAGTATATTGAGGAGAGTTTTGGACATTCCAATTTTGCCACTAACTATTATAAGGATTTGAAATTTGTAGTGGGTCTTGAGGCATACCTTGTCTCATGGCCCATGGCCAACATTGAGCAACAAAAAATGATTTCTCATCTTCTCCTTCTATCTTTAAGTACTCAGTTGGAAGGTGTTGATTCTCCAGGTTCATGACTAGCTTGCAATGACAATCCTTCTTTTTCTTGCAGCAATGAGGACAGTATTCAGTGAGTTGTGCCTCTACATATGCATGCTTCTTCTTGGAAATCATCATGTCCAGGTGTGTAGAGACATCATTTATGATGTCTTTCTTGAAGTCTGATAGCAAGTTTGAGATTTCTATCTTGGAAATGTCGGAGTCACTTCCTTTTGCAGATGTTGGACGGAATCATCTGCCCTTCTTTACTGTTGCTCTGGAATAATTCATAAAAATATTCTTGAGATCATCCCAAGAAGACTAAGATACATCTCCTCCATCCATAAGGTCCAATGCTTCCAGGTAGTTATCATTCACTCCTCTTAAAAAGATTAACTTTTGTGAATCCTCCTGTAGCGCATGTTGAGGATTCTTCAATAGATTGTATAAGAAGCATGATATGTAGTCCTCCAGGGTCTCATCTTCTTTCTGTGACATTTGAAAGATGTCATCTCCTTTTAAATCACCTCCTTTGTAGTATTCCTTGTATTTCTATAGAAATAAATCTCTCATCCCAGCCCAATCAGTTACTTCATTCACTCCTAAGCCCATGAACCATCTGAGATTTAACTCCTTCAATGTTTCTAGGAACAGCTTAAGCTTATGACTATCAATTTTATAGTCAAAACTTAAACACAAAATGTCAAACTTGAACAAAAAGGTGCCAAGGTCCTCTGTAATAAGGCCATAGAACTTTCAAAGGGCAGAAGCAGGTATGTTCTTGAGATTAGGATTGTTGATAAGGCTTGGAATGGGAAATGGAAAGGTGGGAGTTTCCATTACTGGAGGTGCTAGATAATGAAACTATGACTGGCAAGTATTATTAACCAAAAGGTTTTGGTCAATAGATGGTCCTAGATTACAATTATCAAGGAAACTATCTAATGTCTCTGTGAAAGGATGAAGGTCAAATGGATCAAGAGGATCTCCTAGTTCTATTGAAGATGATGTAGAAAAATTAGGACTTGCATCAAGAAATGGTAACTCAAGTTCTTCAAATTCTTCTTTTATTTTAACATGTTCTTTTGGGAGAAATATGCCATGAACATATCTCCTTCTTTGATGCATGCAAGTGAGTTAATGAACTTGTAAAGAAAACTCACAACTATTGACTATTGACTAAGAACATAAAACTATCTTAAAAATGAATGACTCATTAAGGTTCTTAGTTTGACACCTTCCCCGACAACGGTGCCAAAAATGAACAGTCTCACAATAGGTAATGATAATCATGTCATTGTCTCTCTTAGGAATAATGTATTCATAGTAAGGATTACTTTCCCCATCATGAAATGCATTTAGATTGTCAACCCAGGGATGTAGACTTGAAATGGGATAGCACGGTTTGTGCACCAAGTTCCTCAAAGAGTCATACTACCTATGCTGCAAGAAGATAAAATGAATGAAAGAAACCTATGCTATTACTGCAGAAAAGTAAGCACACTTAACTACTTAATGAAATTACTTCTAAAATTTTGTAAACTTATCCTAAGCCCATTTAACCATTCAAAGCATTCATTATGTCTATCTCTGCAAGTGCTGCAGTAACATTCACAGTAGTAATGTTGCAAGAGTAAAATAGCTATTTCTACTTGAAAACACGAAAAATGCAGAAAGCAATTCTACTCTATCCTAATCTACTCCACCTCCCAAGTGGGCCCCCTTGGTTGGCTTCTCCTAACTACTAACACATAAGATACTTCAAAATCACTCTTTCATTATATTCTCATAAACTAATTAGATAGTAATGGAACAATACATGAAACACAGAAAGAGTAATTATGCTATAAAACACAACCAATGTGTATATTTTTTCATTACACAACTAAACCATTCAAATCCATTTATATAGAGGGTTGATGCTTATTGAAAGCATGAAAGTAGATTCTGACTAAGTCTCACCATAGAAGAAGGAAATATAACAACCACGACATAGTACAATAAAGTTTGGATAATTGATTTTAACAAACTGATGAGCACTGAGGGAATATAGCAGAGTTGTTTTCTATATTCTCTGGAATGCTGGCTCCTTTCTAGTAGCGCCATGGTCCTTGATGCTGTGATTTCTTTCTCCATCATAGATGGAACTTCAATGCCTTTTCTTCAATGTGGTCGATCCACTCTCCAGCTGCTCCTTGTTTTCCTAGCAGGTTTGTAGCATGTGGTATGTATACAAGTCAACTAGTCAAATCTTACCCAAATATTAGAACACAGATTAAAGTAGCTATATGAAGTACTACAATTTATGTATAATGTTCAACAAAACATGTCATATCTAACTACCCATAATCTTGGTGGTTCTAACTGTACTTATCACAAGTTCACATATTTATAGGTTCATAAAATGTATTGGAAATGTTTCAATAGAGCATAAAGATTATAACAAAATAGAGACAATAAATTGTCTCATCACAATCTATGAGTTAAGAAACTAAGACAAGTTATTTACCCATTTAGAAAGGGCCATAAGAGGCTCATCCCTAAATAAGGGTAGTTGAGAAACTTCACAATTGTGGGAGAGACTTGTGCCTTGTGAAAAAAACTCCAGGATTTTAGAAGCTATCTCTTCATGGGTGGTGTTTGGTAAAAAGGAGGATGATGACCTTTTTTAAACAACTTGAGTTAAGGGAGGCAATTCTCCATATCAAATCTTACTGGATGGTGCTAAGAATATGTGAGATACAAATTTTAGTGGTTTGGTCCTTCTTGATCATAGATTCATATCTTTATTCCCACATACATGATGCACTGCATACCCTTCATTGTTGGTCGAGAGAACAAGATTTCAAATTCATTGGATATAGGGAAAAATGTGCATATCCCAACTATGGGAAGCACCTAAAAGGGTCTGAATAAAGGCACAAAATTCCTAAAGAGTGTGCAAGTCCTTTCACCCACTAACATGGTATACAACACTAATTCTAATGAGAATTTTAGACCAAAACCACCATGAATGTGTTCTTTCTTCCAAACAAAAATAGTTGGAACACAAGTAAAGTTAAAATACCATAACCCCTAAAACTAACCTTCTCGAGGAGAAGGAAGCAAGCAATACAATTCATCCTTTATTCTAGACACATAATGAGGAGAGAGAAACTATCATGATCACAAACACATCTAAGCAAATAGAAAACTATTGCACCAACATAAGTAAAATAGACCAAACCCATAAAGAATTAGCACATGACACCTTGATTAATAAAATGAGAAAGGAAACATAGGAACAGTCCCCATATTTAATTAAGAGAAAATATGCTAAGGTTGGAGAGTATGCCACATAATACAAATGTCGTAGTATACATCTCTGGATAACAAGCCATAGAGTCTTGTTCTTAGAAATTAGAACCTCTACAAATTTATGGTATATTTATCAACTCATTGAATAGAAGTCCAATGTTCCAACCTCCTTTTTTTAACAGGCCCCTGGGGTTTTATAAAACAACCTTCGACTGTTTTGATCATAGAATGACTATAATTATTTACAATCGATTGGCATGCCAAAAAATTAGGCATGAATCTCTTAATCTCCTAATTTGTGAACAAGTGTGTCTTTTTAATTGGTTATTCGTATCATAGCTGTCAGTTGGGCTAAAAGAATAAACCATGGAAGCTCAAGCTAGGATGACCATGATTACATGAGCTAACTAAAAAGTGTGTGTTGGATAGTTTATAGAGTTGTTGTTAGTTGTGATATATTTCATGCAATGGCATATTCCTTGAATATTCATTGATGGGCTTCCATGAGTGTGGATGTCCAAGGGGATACGTGTCACATTAGTGGGACTTGGAGAAGACAAGACCTTCACAAAGTGGCTTGAAACCTCAATTGGTTCACATGTTTCAACCCTCGTAGGGATACTTTGATGATGTGAATGCACTCCACACATTGATGTGGCCTAAGAATGGAAATGAAGTTATTAATACTAATAGGTGTAGAAGGAGTCTACATTGCATAAACAAATTTTTACTATTTATGTCATAGTTTCTCAGTTCATGATTATTTATCCAACTACTTATCAAAAAATCACATGATAATAAAATAAATTACACATGAACACTATATTTACATGGAAAACCCAATTTAGGAAAAACCACATGGAGAATCTTACTCACTATATGCAAAAAGTAATTACAAAAGTTTAGGCCAAAATCTAGGGAACTCATTGTTCTGGTTGTTTTAGGAACATTACCAAGGAGCTCACTATTCCAAAGAGAATTTTTACAAAAGATATATATCTTCACAATGATACATAGAGAACATACTATCTTGAAACAAACATAGAGAAAATTATAAAAATGTAGGATTTCCCAATCAACTTCTTCAACCTTTCCATCAGATACAAAAATTCACACTTCTACACTTCTTTTTTTGCATTACTCAATACTATCATTTGATCCACTCATATTTTTTAATGAAATCACATCCTCTCATACTTCATTCATCCATTTAATCATGTATATATAGTAGTTATCCATTAGAAACATCATCAAGGTTGGCCTTGAGAAAAATAAATAATATTAGTACATAGTCAACCATTATAAGAAAAAAATATTAAATGTGGTCTACCCTAGGAGATAAAGGAGACCCAACCATATATTAACAAGTATTCTCCAAATTTTATGATCAAATAACATGCATCACATCATCTTCCAAAGTTGGTCCCAAATTTAATATGCATAAAAGTATCAAAATGTGTTACTAATCAGCTCCAAAATATTCTCTAAAGCACATAATGCTATGTGGAGCACAACATGACACAACACAATCATCCTTCACCTCTTAAATATTTCCTTATCCTATATATGTTCCAGTAATATCTAAAATTAGTCACCAAAAATATCTAAATCAGCTAAAGGCTATAAATACAATAATATCACATTTGTGACACAAAATATTCACTTGCAAAGCACACCATCAAAGGATATTTCAAATGAAACATTGAAAAAACCATCTGACCATATTTACCAAACCAAACAACCTAAAATGCCAATGGGAAGCATTATTTGAGCCTAATCAATCCATCCCTAATAGCCAACCTCACTCTCAACAAGCAACTCATCGTAACTTCTTCAAAAGGAGAGTTGGGAACTTGTAGCCATGATAGTGCAATATTCACAGAGAAAAATCATTATTACCAGATCCCCATGAAACTATAATCTACACAAATGAATGTAGATCATTTTACCATAAGGTCTTAAAACACATTTTCCTACATAGACCATTTTAACAAACTTCCATATTTTAGATAAATCTTATGTTTTTTTAGAAGTATCATCAAAATATTAGAACGTCATCAAAACACCTAATGTCAAATTTTTATTTTCCTTCAAGAAATATTCCCATCAAATTAGTCAATAAATACACTTCTTTTCTCATTAAGGTCTTCAAATATTCTTCATCAATAATGATCCTCAGCTTCATAATCTCAACAACTAGAATGATCCTTCAAATATTCTTCATGAATCATTAATCCTTAGCTTCACAATCTCAACACCAGTCTTCTTCATCAGTCATCTATTTCTATCTTCAACAGGTTGACATTAATTCTATAGTGGTTGACATCAATGAAAACATAAATGCTAACACTAAATGTGTTGTGGGAGAGGTGTATGAAGAATCTCAATAGAAAGTGGGTTGGATTCAAAGTGTATAGAAGTAGTGGACTTGGATTACATATTGGACGCCATTTTTTTTTTAAAGATGAGAAAATTTTTAACAAATGAATAGTGGTGAGATAAGCGGATGAGTTGGATTAAGAAAAAATTAATTGTGATGGAGGATTGGAAGATTTACCATTTTAGTAGGTGGGTAAAGGAGATAGTTGGAAGACAAATATAAGGCTTGTTGAAGATATAATTTAAGTATATTGATGTATATGATTCCTCCAACTACTAACATGTGTAAAATTAATTTTTTGTGTAAACGTAGCCATGATGGAAGATGTATATGGAGGAATACTAGGAATTGATGTAGCAATAGGCATGGATATCTCAACGTGGTTTGTAGGATTTGAATATATAAGTACCTCAACACAACTATCCACTTTAATAGTGATTTCATGTACTATGTGAGTTATATCATATAAAAATTACATTCCATATTTATCAACCTCATCAATATTCAATTAAGGGGATCACCTCTCCAACCACATTCTTGAATTAAAAATTGTTGAAGGATTTCTAATTTCTTGTCAAGCTTCCCTAATTTTTTATTAGACACTTGAGTAGAATAGTTGTCGTCATCAAGAGAAGTATTAGACGAGGGAGTCTCAATAATGCTAGGCATGGTAGGCACTAGATTAATGGAAGAGGTTTCACCTAAGCCCCTAGGAAATAATTTAATCAACTTAGGATCAATACCCTTAGTGTTTGAACTTTGGGAAGCCATAATTATATATGTAATGCCCAAAATAATCAGGCAAAAACACAACAAAATTTTTTTTCTGAACAACTATAACATACACCTAGGTCAACTAGGTTACACAAAAGCCCTTCGACATGAAGCTTTGGGATCGTAAGCTCCCTTGGGTGAGTCACCCAATGACAGGTAAGGGGTCATAAGACAAGCGTCAGTGTGCCTCCATCCCTTACACAACAAAAGTCATTAGGCGACGAGGGGGATAATAGCTGATTAAAAGGTAATAACTCTTCCCTATGTTTTCAAGATGATCTAGGATAACATGATCTATCCCTAAAATTTTCAAGGGGCATAAATAAATATTTGATTAACCTATAATAACCTATTAGATTAATATTGTTCATATAACTACATAACGGTGCCTAAATCAATTTGGTTATACATTAAAATATAAATCAAAATAAAACAAATAATATTTAAAAATTTACTTCACCATTATATCTAGGCACAAGAGGTTTAATTTTCTAATAGAATAATTACATAATTCAATATAAATTAATTTTAAATAAAACCTACTAGAATTCTAATATATAATTAAACTGAAGTAATAAATAATTCAAATGACATGATTATCAAAATTTTAATCTCCAAATCTAGCTAATGTATTATGACATCAAAGACGCTAATAAATAAAATTTTCTAAGGATCTATTATATCGCTCACCATAAAATATAAATTAGATAAAGTTTATAGAACGATAGAAAGAAAAGTGATTTAAATACAACTTTATTACAATCTAAATTTTGACTAGATAAATCCAAGCTTTCCATTTCAAAAGGGCAACCGTTTATAGTAACGGTTTAATAAACATTTACATAGCAAGATGTATATTTTATTATTTAAAGTGACTCCCCAAACCCTAATTTGAAATTAGGGTTGGGGGTCACTTAAAAGCATAACCTAACCCTAATCTTCCTTATTATTGTCTTGCAGGTCTGAGGAAGATGAAGAGAAGACATTTTTTTGTTCTTTGTTTGGGTGCACTTCTAACATGCATGAGAGTTTGGTTCAGAAATAGATCTCTTAGTCTCATAAGGGAATCTCTATTTATTTTGATTTAGATGTTACCCATTTACTACTCGATCTGGGTACATCTCTCTCTTTACTTTTATTTAGATCTGTTACACAGATCAAATGTAAATGAAAATTTCTTCCTTAGCAAAGTCTCATTTTGTAAAGCTGCTATGTTGGAAGTATTATTATTATTATTTTTTTTTTTGTTAATCCATTCTATAGATCCGTTGATTATGATCTATTAGCATGCCATTGAAATGGCATTGTTTTTTTTTTACGTATAAATCTGAGCGCATTTCTTTATAAATCTGAGCGCATTTCTTTATGGTTTTAAAATAATATGTTATTATTTTTGCTAGGTGTTCTTATTTTGTTAGAGGCCAAACCTTTGTTCCGGCTTGGCTTAGCTGCGATAGAGATGGAGCAGTCTTTGTCGTGATAGTAGCCATGACAAAGACCTAGGTCTCTGTCATGCCTGCTGTCATGGCAGGGACTGTCGTGGCTCTAAGCCACGACAGTGCTTAGGAACTGCCGTGACCTAGGGTTGCGGCAGCTCTGTGCGTGGGAATATGAGAGAGGGCTCGACCCTAAGGGGTTTCAGCCCGAATACAATGCGATCCCTTTTTTTTTACACAACAATGCGATAATATATAATTTATTATTTATATTATATACTATACAATATTCATTGTATAGTATATAATATATATAATATTATATTATAAAATATTTCTATTTCATTTATTATAATCTGCAATATGATTTTTTTATAATATATTATTATATAATATATACTATACAATAGATATTGTATAGTATATTATATATAATATTATAATATACATTATTATTGTTTAACACTGTAATGTATATTACGTATTATACTTTATCTTATGCATAATATGTAATATATATTATTACATCACTTGATATTACAGGATTTTTTTTATCAGATATAAGTTAATGATTAATTAAGCCCCCTATTTTGAAGGGTAATGTATATTGTTATATATGTTATATTATACATGTTTTTATGTATAATATAATATATATATTGTAAATATTAGTACCAACATGGTAATACCAGATTTGTTTTCATAGGATAAGGAACAAAAGACACAAGTCTCTGTTATTTAAGTAATTAACTGTCATAAACATGTATTTCTGTATAGTTTCAAGCTAAACATACATTTACTTATATATCAAATGGCTTTATGGATGTACTTTTAACTGCTCCACAAGAGTATCAGATTTAGGAAATGTGATTAGATTATGATAAGGAACAGATTGAGTTCTTAAACAATCTATTGTAAATAAAATGTAGATCAGCTTTATACACTGCATTTAATTTTCTTCCTAAGCTAAAGTTCCAGTTTGACATGTTTCAAACATAATCTAAAATGATATTCAAATTTCTAGTCTTAATATTGATTCTATTTATTGCATTCATCTAGGGCATATGAACTTATAGGTTTCTTTATTTTTAGTTTTGGTAGAAGATAATGAACATACTGTATAACATAAATTCCAATCTGAAAGAATCATACTATTTTTTTGTAAAGAAAGGTTATACTAATTCTGATTAATAACTTCAAATATAAAAACCTTCTAGCTACATTTTACTAATGCAAGAATCTGATTCATAGAAATAACAATAGGAATCTTCTAACAACTTTAAAACACTTAACATAGATACAAAATTATAGCTTTTTATACAAAGAATTCTAATAAATGACATAGAACTAATTTTAACCTTCTTGTACATAACATCTTTCATAATACATATATTTTGGAAACTAATTTTAATAAGTAATTTTCAATTGCAAGAAATACAACTTTTTTTCTGAGCAAATAAAATTAATCTAACATCTCCAGCCCATGTCTAATCCAAATAACATTTATGCAGAGATCTAAATTTTAAAATTTAGATAATAGTTACAGAATCTAGGACTATAAAGAGAGCAAATATATTGTCTTAATTCCAGAAAGACTACTAGAATAACTAGTCTAATTTCTAGCTCATAAATATTACAATTTCCTTAATATAGAAACACAATTGTATAGGATGAGATCTCTCATCTAGATACACCCTATAACAGGCTTTCAAATTTCCAACTTTAACTGTAAGCTTCAATCTTGGAATTCTTCCTTAAACATGCTACCAAACCTACAACACAAAAGATTTTCTTCACATGGCCATGGAGGCTCACCTCCCAGCCTAGGCCATTACATGGCCACCCCTGAGCTTGGGGAAATAAGGATAGGATATGATACACTCATACAACACAAGCATAAGCATTTCAACATAATTTGGAACATAGATTTTCACATTTTACTCCCTTCCCAAGCTTGCACAAAGGACTCTAAGTTTAGAATTCATAAAATGGGTGAAGGTGGAATTCTTCTCTTATGGAGACACCTAACTTATAACAAAAACATCATTTCAACATATATTACCAGCCTTCACAAGGCCCTTCCAACCAACTCAATCCATGAGCATCAACAATACCCTTATGGCCCCCAAACAACATAAGAAGGCTCTCATGGTGCCCATACACCATGCTCTCATACATAAGGAAATCCCAAGTTCTCCTCAAATCCTCCCAAGGATGAGGAGTGAACTTGCAAACCCATAAACAAGAAATAATTCAAGAAAACAAACAAGTTTGAAAGCAAATTCACAAAACAAACCAAACAATACAAGCTTCACACAAGGAATTACAATTTACAAAACTTTCACATAGTACAATTCTTTCAAAGCATATTCAAATTAATCACAAGATAGAAACCACCAACCTCCTCCTAAGCCAAGGCTAAATGGAGAATTGTAGATGAGCTCCTCTTGACTCCAAGCTTGCTATCCTCCTCAAGTCTACTAGTCCAAAACTCTCTAGATCCTCCTACTCTCTCCAAATCTCACATAGACCAAAATGAACATGTGTCTTTCCTAAGTATCTCTCCCCTAAGTCATTCAAACATTCTTCTCTCATCTCACTTCCCAAGACAATTAGGTTTCTAGATCTTAGACAAAATGACACTTGCCCTTACCTAAAGTTTGGAATGAATTTCAACACATGAAAATGAGAGACATCCTAAATAGCATTTCCATTTTCGTACATATAAAAAATGGCCCATTTGGAGAGGCAAAAAGGTGGCTTAGGAAAGTGGAAATAGAAGAAATAAGCCCCCTAACCCAAGCACTAGCCTTGGGGCACCAAAATTCAACCTAAACCTCACCCTAGGACTCCACAGAACCACTCAAAATCCCCAATTAATCATGCATCCGAAAATGGAGTACTGGTTTCATCAAATCTTGATTCTTTAAACCACCTACCTAGCTTAGGAATGCTCAAGACCAACTAAGGAGAGGGTGGGGTCCATATTCCACTCAACATGCCACTTCATCACCATGGTGTCAAGTGACACCTCACTAAAGCACACATCACAAACACATTTGGCATGCCTTATGGACAAATACATTTATATATTTTCACAAAAATAAAAATTTACTTACAAACATATATTTACAAACATTGTCAACCACATACACACAGGCATCACGTTTATGAATAAAATCATGATACGATGAGGTCGTTCTCTTCTAGAGTTGACCTTGGTTTCCAACTGATTGTACTTAGATCCTTCCTTGTTTCCCCGACTTACAACCATGGCCATGTTCCTGCACTCAATTTTGATGTCAGTACACCATAAAATCTTTGCATTAATAATCATTTCAAAAAATAAAGTAATAACATCTAAACTTGACAAATATATATAATTGCATTTCATGAAACATTACATAATCCACATAAGCATGTAATCCTAAACTAATTGTAGAACCATGATTCCACCAATATTCATTATACTGAAAGATAACATAACAAATGCAGAATGCAAAACTCATATATCATAGATAATCATGGAACCAAAACGAGCATATATAAAAGTACGACTAACATGATCGTCATAAAAATCTATAACAAACATCTCATAAGATCCAATGATAGCATATGTAATCCAAAATAGGTCAAATGTCTATACTCAAGGTATCATCCTGATGAATCAAATGTCAAAATGAATGTCAAGCTAGGATGGGTCGGGATAGGACCTCACAATATAACTTCTTCTCATTAGGACATCAAATTTGGGACAATAGGTAATGAAGCTTGTACACAAAAAAGATAAGGATAAGATAACTAATTTATTCTCTTAACATAATTACATGCAATTATAATGAAATATTCAATTAAAAAATTAATAAAGAAATGAAATCGTTAATTTATCACCAATTTAAATACTCAAAGAATATGAGAAATGTAATTAAAATTAGATGTAAACATCCAAATTAGAGATATAGATCAGGTTATGTAAGGTTTACCAAAATTAAATGGGGTGAAATGGGTATCACTAGCCTATTTACATGTAAACTGATCAAATCCACTTACATCAACCATTTCAATAGGGGAGTTAATCAATTGGCCCAACTTAAAACCAATAGAGGTAGGTAAGAGATGGGCACAAATGAATTGATGATGTTCTTCCCTTTTCTATTAATTAATTTGATGAAAGGAGAATTAGGTAATATGTATCTGATTGCACAATATTCAACATAAACAAAATTTTATAGGCTAGATAGATCAATACTGAATATAGATATGAAAAGGAGTGTCAAAGAAGAATTTGTTATGAAATTTAGGCTCTAAATGACATGACTAATTTGGTAGGAGACATAGTCCTAGTCATGCATGAAGATTCTATCTCTCACATATCCAAACTTAGAATTTCATTTGAATGCTTCCCCTAAAATGCCTCAAAAAATATGTTAGACTAATTTTATAGTCATAGACTATGTCAATAATTGATAATGTCATAGTCACTTTTTCACTATTTGAATCTTCTTGTCTTAGTTCACACAATCTACATCTGTAACACTTCACTCCTAGATCTAGAAACCTACACACAAGAAGCAAAAAATTGGTGTTTATTTTGTATAGGTTCTTTCCTAAGTCAATCCCTTCAAGGATTCAACTTTCTCAAGAACAACGATGTCTAAAATAAACCTTGATCTAAAGTAAAGAATATTGAATTACGGTGACATACCTTATCCACTAAAATATCCTTGTCTTGTAGCCTTCATGAAAGATTAATGATATTGGTAAGGGAGCTCATATATGTATTCACTCATGGAGGAAACATATGGACTTGATCACAGATGCCATCTTCAATGCTTGAATCCTTCAATGATAGATCTCTTCCTTTACTACCATGAAATGATTGAAATGCTTTCTCAATGAGAGAGTGGATTGAAATTGTGTGATTGATTAAATGAGGGGGTGACGTCTCCTTTTATAGTGAGCCTCGTGAAACATGTTGATAGTTTTTAAACCATTAACATATTCACATTTAGGCCTTTTTCACTATACGCTAGCACCTAGGACCATTATCTAGGGGACAATGGTGCCTAGATAAATAGTACACTAGGATTAGAGCACTAGGCAATCTAGTCCATTCCTAGAGGGGTATAAATAATTTTGGGAAGTTAGAAAGCTATTATGCTTCCAAAATTAGGCCTTGGGTTGAGAAAGATTAGTCAAATCTAGTAGCATAGAAACATAAGCACCAAAGAGAGACCAAAGTGAGAATGAAATTGTATGAGGATATAACTTGAGATACTACAAAAACATATATATATGTCCAATGAAATTTAGAATAAAGATAGTAAAAAAATA
This sequence comes from Chamaecyparis obtusa, assembly GCA_027943335.1. NCBI lineage: Eukaryota > Viridiplantae > Streptophyta > Pinopsida > Cupressales > Cupressaceae > Chamaecyparis > Chamaecyparis obtusa. Next base: position 182,171 of record BSBK01005632.1, read on the forward strand.
CCATTTCTAGAGCCCATCAAGGTGTAGGTGAGTGGGTGAATTGTTGATTGGTCAAAATATTGTGTTGGGGGATGTAGTTATTAGGAGTAATTACGAGTTTGGATTATAGGTGTTGTTCTTGGAAAAGATGTTTTATTTTTGTGGTGGAGGTATGGGGTTTTTATTTATATTTTTCCCTAGTATAATGAGAGAGTGGATTTGGGTGATAGGTATGTAGGTATTAGTTCTTGGGTTGTTCATTGTGTTGTTAAGTGGGAGTGATGTACTTTTTTTATTGAATGAGGGTTGTTTTTGTTTGAGAGATGGGAGGTGGCATGTTGGGTGATGGGTCAATAATTTGTCTTTGTTTTATGATATTTGTATGCTTTATTTCAGACATTTCTAAAAGACTTGTTAAGCCTTTTCAATATTTGAACTTATGAACATACTATAAGTACAATTAAACCAACAAAACCCATGGGTAGATAATAGTTGATATACTTTGCCAAATATTATATATATTGTAGTATTTCATATAATTGTTTGAATGTGTGTTCTAATATTTGGATTAAGTTGAATGTTTAAAAGCTTGAATATATGCATGTGCTACTAACCTACCAAGGAAAGAGGAATGACTAAACAATGGATCGGCAAGCATTAATGAATAGTGAGGAAGACTCAGTCACGATGATCGAGAGCCATTATGATACTATGGGACATGCCTGATGAGTTGAAGGGAGAATCATTTTAGGAAATAGAGGAACACACTTATGCTATATTTTCTTTGTGATCAATGTTCTATTGAAGCGGTTATGCAGCCTTTATGATATTCTGTCATGGATTGTTACACTTTCCTTTCTTCTTGGCGCAAATTAGTTAGAGATTATCTTTTGTGTTCAAATAAGAATCAATCCTCTATATAAAAGGAGATTATGGTTATATAGAAAGTTAGTCAAAATGGTTTTATTAATTCTATAATATGAAGCAAAGTTACTTTTCCAATTATGTGTGTTGTTTCATGATAATGTAATCAATTTTTATGGATATACAATGAAGAAGTGATTTTGAGTTATATTCTATGTTGGTAGCTAGCAGAAGCCAACCAAGGGGGGCCACTTGGAAGATGGATTAGAGTATATTAGATTAAGTCATTTAAGCATTTATAGTAGTTCAAGTAGAGTTTACTATTCTTTCTTGTAGCATTATACATTGTGTATGTTTAAGCAACACTTGCAAAAATAATCATTGTGAATGCTTTTGGGTTGACAAAATAGATTAAGATTGAAGTTATAGTTGTCAGCACCATTTTCATTAGTAGATGTGTGTGTTTACTTTCCTATAGCAATAGTTTAAGTTTCTTTCATGTATTTTCCTTCCTGTAGCTTAAGGAAAATGATTCCATGAGAGACTTAGTACATAATCTGTGTTGTCCCATTTCAAATATACGTCCATGGGTTGATAATTTAAATACAATTCATGATAGGGAAAATGATACTTAGTTTGAATATACTATTCCTGGGAGAAGCCATGGCATAATTATTATTACCTATTATGGGGTTGTTCATTTTTGGCATCGTTGCTAGGGATGGTGTCAAGCTAAGAAACTTATTGAGTCATTTCAAATAGTTTTCTATTTTCTAGATAGTATTGTGTAGTTCTGAACTTGCTTCACAAGTTTGTCAAATTACCTGCATGCATTGAAGAGGAAGAAGATGAGATGTTTATAGTAGATTCCTTCAAATAGAGCCTAGTAATTTGAATGAAGAATCTAAAGAAGTTGAATTACCTTTTGTTGAAGAAAGTCCTGAATTTCCTTTAGTATCCCCATCTATAGAAGACCCCTTTGATCCATCTAATCTTCAACCTTTTGCTAAAATGTTGGCCAATTTTCTTGATAATTCCACCACAAGTATACCAATTCCTAATAATCCTTTGGCTACTATCACTTTCTAGCCACAACTTCACTCCCAAGTACCTGTAGTGATGGCACAACCTACCTTTTTGTTCCCTCTTCCTAGTCGTATAAATAATGCTAATCTCAAGAACATACCTATTGTTTCACTTCCAAAGTTCTATGGTCTAATCATTGAAGACCCTAACACCTTTCTATTTGAGTTTGAAATTATTTGTTGACATTTTGATTATAGCATTGATAGTCACACACTCAAGTTGTTTCCAGCAATGTTAAAGGAGTCAGCTTTAAGATGGTTCATGGGATTAGGGGCTAATGCAACAACCACTAGGAATGAGATGTGGACTTTGTTTTTGTAGAAGTATAAATAGTATTGTAAAGGGGGTGACTTGAGGGGGGATGCCATTTTTCATATGTCACAAAAGGAAGATAAAAATCTTTAAGATTATATTTCACACTTCCTGTATAATTTGTAGAATAATCCTTAGCATACGCTACAAGAGGATTCACAAAAACTCATTTTCTTAAGGGGAGTAAATGACAACTATCTTGAAGCACTAGATCTTATGGATGGAGGAGATATTTCTCAATCTTCCTAGAATGACCTTAAGAAAATATGTCTTAACTATTCAAGATCAACAGTGAAGAAAGGAAGAGGATTTTGACCTACACTTGCTAAAGGAAATGGCTCTGATATCTCTAAAATAGAAATTTCTAACATGCTATCAGATTTCAAACAAGATATTAACAATGATGTTGCTACATACTTGGGCACAATGTAGAACAAGAAGAAGCATGAAGGTGACAAGGTAAAGCTAGTTGAATATGGTCCTCACTATCGACAGCAAAAGGACTATCAGTGCAAGCTAGTGGTGAATTTGGAGACCCAACACCTTCCTACTAAGTTCAGGAAAATAGAAGGAGAGGATGAGAAAGTATTATTTTTTTCTCAACATTGGTCATGGGCCCTTGGACAAGGTATGCCCCAAAATCCTTTGCAATCTTTTAATCCTTATAATAACCAATGGAAGAACCAGAATTTTCTATACCCATCTCAATATTCCCAACCTACTTGGAACAATGCTTGGCGTAATACTCAGCATAACAAATGGTTTAATTCACAAAAAACCCAATGGCCATAGCCTCAAAACCAATAGAAGGCACCACAAGGGAATTGGAAACCATTTAACCAGTGGAAAGGACTCCAACAATGGCCTAATAAAAATCTTGGTTATCAATCCTTATCACCTCCAGTGTCTCAACCTGTACTAATGCCACCTCCTCCAGAAACAAGTCCTCCTCCAAGGCCAACACAATTACCTACTCACTAATACATTTGGGGTGAAATTGCGACGGCAATTTGCGACGGCAGGCAAATGTCATGTGGTTTTGGCCTTTTTTTTCAAATATAGCCCGACACCGTCGCAATTTGCGACGACAATACATTTGGCACTGTCGCAATTGCGACGTTGTCAGGATATAAGCGCAAAATTAAAAAGGAACGTTGTCATGTGTGTTTTCAACAGCGTCGTAACCCTCCGCAAAATCACATCAGGATATAAGGGCAAAAAAAATAAGAATGTTGTCATTTGTGTTTTCAACAGCGTCGTAACCCTCCGTGAAATCACATCGGGATATAAGGGCAAAAAAAAAAAGAACGTTGTCATTTGTGTTTTCAACAGCGCCGTAACCCTCCACGAAATCACAGCTACAATTTCTGAGTACGTTGGGTTTATTTTTCTTTTGTCATTATTATGTAATCTGGTATTCAGCTGTTAGAGAGCTAAAATACCCAGAAATGAGGACATATCTATGTTGAATTTATTGTTAGCGGCTTTGGTTATTTAGAAGTTTAATTTTATTTGTTCATCTTTCAAGCACAAACGTTTTGTGGACCGTAACATCTTCATTGTTTCGGGTATGCAGTGAAACAGCCCTAACTTGCAATTGCGATGTTGTCAGGATATAAGGGCAAAAAAAAAAAGGAACGTTGTCATTTGTGTTTTCAACAGCACCGTAACCCTCCGCAAAATCACATCGGGATATAAGGGCAAAAAAAACAAGAACGTTGTCATTTGTGTTTTCAACAGCGCCGAGAGAGATTCCCTCCGCGAAATCACAGCTACTATTTCTGAGTACGTTGGGTTTATTTTTCTTTTGTCATTATTATGTAATCTGGTATTCAGCTGTTAGAGAGCTAAAATACCCAGAAATGAGGACATATCTGTGTTGAATTTATTGTTAGCGGCTTTGGTTATTTAGAAGTTTAATTTTATTTGTTCATCTTTCAAGCACAAACATTTTGTGGACTGTAATGTCTTCATTGTTTCGGGTATGCAATGAAACAACCCTAACTTGCGACTACCTTCACGGTACTTGTGTACATTATCATGTTGTCTTTACAGTGACTGTCCTCATTCAAGTGGCAATTACACAAGGGACAGTCACTGTGAGATGTCCTCATTTGTGACAAGGACAGTCACACTTAGGACATCTCATAGTGATATTCCCTTGTGTAATTTCCACTTGAATGTATTGCTATTGAACCACATTAATGCTTTTCTTCTTCAACAAATGAGGATAGTCACTGTAAAGACAACATGATAATGTACACAATTACCAAAAAATGATCTTGTTAATTGATGTAACACTTTGTCTTGCTCACTCCCTATCCTTCACTAGGGTCTCTTTAGGCCAATGTTTTGACTTGATAGGGTACTTAACTATCCCTACACTCTTTAGGTATCTCTACCCAAGATCCCACTCCTTCAACTAGTGCACACCAACAAGAAATACAATGAACTCTGCTCAATACCAATCTAGCTACTAGGACACTCCTAGTCTTGTCTTCACAAATTGAAACACATTCAACTAGAACTTTACTCCATGGAGAGGCTGGCCACTAGGACCTCTATTGGTTTCAATATTACTCCTTCACCTATACTTTTCATCAGTACTTCAATCCGGTTCATCAAACCATGCCAATTGCACCCAAAAATAGGCTGCTAGCAATTAGGCCTTTGTCAAGCCTTTTTGTTTATATTAAGCCACCTAAAGGGCTTAGGATTCAGATGCCCTTTATTGAGAACTCCAAGATATCTAAGGTCTTCTCCTCCTAGATTTTTTGTACACCAACTGCTACAGCCATGCCTGAAAACAAGTATTTTGACACAACTTGGACAGTCTGACTAAGAGTTTGTTTTCTTAGCAGCCAAAGAAACTCACCCAATCTTCTAATTTGACTTGGGGCTTCTTTAGATGTGTGTCTACCTCTCCATGAGATTTTAGTTGAAGCAACCAATGCATTCAACTTGTTGTAATCTTCTTGTAATGATTTGTCATCCCTAACTGTGCTCAACTGACTCACCTAGGACATCATTGCAAACATAGAAAATGAGCTTCCCAGGGCCCCTCCTTCCAAACATATAGTACATGGAGTCTCCTCACCCATTCCAAGAGCCCGTACAAAATTGACAATGGAATGATGAGCTAAGACTCCATTTGTTCAACCTGCCTGGTTCAAACCAATGATAGGGTACTTAACAAAAGAATTAACAAACTAGTTGGAATGCTTCAAAACTCAAAAAAAACACAACAAAGAATAAAAAAACAACTTGTACTAACTTTTCCAATAGACACTGCGAGCTATCTAATCCATTAATCAGCTGAAAACAAAGAAACAAAAAAACTCAAGAATTCACTAAAACCGTGTTACTCTACAAATCTTCTTAATTCCAAATGTTTTTCCCCCCAACCTTTTGCACAGATCAATGGAGGCCTCTTATAGTTGATCTGATGCCTAATTCAATGGTTTCATATAGTTACATAACCATCTTACTCGAAAATGCTCCCTTGCACAAATGTTGTCAATGTTGTGAATGACAACATTGACAACTTGTTACAACCTTTGGGATTTTGGTTCAAAACTTATTGTTCAAACACCATAAGACCCTAACCATGACTTAGTTAGGCTATTTAGACCTCACATAGGCCACTTCTACACTTCTTTGCCCAATTTGACCCCTAAATGCTCCATTCCCACTTTTGCCACAATATTGGTAACTTGGGTACAAATTGGCACTTGCCTTCACAAAGGTCACACATGAGGACATCTCACAGTGATCGATTGTCCCTTGTGTAATTGCCACTTGAATGTATTGCTATTGAACCACATTAATGCTTTTCTTCTTCAAAAAATGAGGACAGTCACTCTAAAGACAACATGATAATGTACACTCACTGTAAGGACAGTCACAAATGAGGACATCTCATAGTGACTGTCCCTTGTGTAATTGCCACTTGAATGTATTGCTATTGAACCACATTAATGCTTTTCTTCTTCAACAAATGAGGATAGTCACTCTAAAGACAACATGATAATGTACACTCACTATAAGGATAGTCACAAATGAGGACATCTCACAGTGACTGTCCCTTGTGTAATTGCTGCTTGAATTACACAAGGGACAGTCATTGTGAGATGTCCTCATTTGTGACAAGGATAGTCACACATGAGGACATCTCACAGTGATTGTCCCTTGTGTAATTTCCACTTGAATGTATTGCTATTGAACCACATTAATGCTTTTCTTCTTCAACAAATGAGGACAGTCACTCTAAAGACAACATGATAATGTACACTCACTGTAAGGATAGTCACAAATGAGGACATCTCACAGTGACTGTCCCTTGTGTAATTTCCACTTGAATTACATAAGGGACAGTCATTGTGAGATGTCCTCATTTGTGACAAGGATAGTCACACATGAGGACATCTCACAGTGATTGTCCCTTGTGTAATTGTCACTTGAATGTATTGCTATTGAACCACATTAATGGTTTTCTTCTTCAACAAATGAGGACAGTCACTCTAAAGACAACATGATAATGTACACTCACTGTAAGGACAGTCACAAATGAGGACATCTCACAGTGACTGTCCCTTGTGTAATTGCCGCTTGAATTACACAAGGGACAGTCATTGTGAGATGTCCTCATTTGTGACAAGGACAGTCACACATGAGGACATCTCACAGTGATTGTCTGTAATGTCCCCTTTTTGGCTAACTTGGAAAACAGGAACAATTACTCCACTTCTCAGACTTACTCTATCAGATACTTACAATTAAACTAAGTAATGGAGGTTACTTAAGATATCAACCGCTATTTCAGATTCAATCACAATATGTGTGCAAGATGATATTGATACCAATATGTTTAATAGCACTGTCGGATATAATGATATGAAATATGCTATGAATATGATGTTTCCTATCACTTATAGTGATAGTATAATGATGGTATGTCTGATATAAACAATATCGATATACAATCAATAAGTATTGCTTACAGCAATGTATTTGCTGTGTCTGATATGATGATGTAATTATGCAAATGTGTAATATCGCTATGAGTGATATGTTGCTATTTCAGATTTTGAATTATATGCTTGCAACTTCAAATATTGATGCTGTTTCTGACTATCCTTTCTATCTGTGCAATCATGGTGTTGTCTCTGATCTGCAATGATAAACTTGAAACCAAACTGCCAAAGGCAGATGCTCTATTGAGTATATCCAAATATGGATAAGTAAATAAAGTTCTAATGATGCCTTGAGTGACTGACGAGAATGCATTCTTATATTGTCTTTACAAATGAAGAGATGCTATGAATGAGACGTGTCTTGTTTCTTCCTCCATGTCCCTTTGTTAATCACACCTTTCCATAATCCGACAGTTCACATAATATTATTTCATTATTTTCTGATCATAGATAACTCCCAGATTGACTCAATATCAAATCTTTTTATGAAGGTAATCTTCCCTAATTGGTAGTGCAACCAGTAGTTAACATCCATTGTGTTTGTATTAGTTTGGTCTAACTATCATTATTATTTAGTCAATCGATATTAACTCTTGCCTTATCCCATATTGTTATGATGATATCCAATCTTTCTACTCTGATATAAGTCGATATCATTTTCTGATAATTGTCCATTTATTGGTTGATTGCTGGTAATGGAGTTTGATCTTCAAATTGACTTCCATTCCTGTTAATACTTAAGGATACATTGTACTTATTATCCATGACTGATGCCTCATTCATCAATAGCTTGTGATATAATCACTGATGCTTTTGTGTTTCTACAAGATGTGGTTTATCTCAGACAATCGATAATCTTTCAATCCTTTAGTCGATATCCTCCTATGTGGTGTCTATTGATATAGATAGTAGAATTCAATCTAGTTTATGTTATTGTCATGATAACATAGGAAGTGATGGTGCATATTTGCTAGCGGGTCTTCATGTTTGATATTGCTTTATCGGATATGTCATTGTCTAAACTTGTGCAATTAATGATTATTTATAATATATGAATGGTTATCCTTCTTGCTTATCAATACATCTTCTGAAACACATAGCGACCTATCCCTTATTCATATCATGTTGATCTTGACTTCATAGTATTTGGTTCATTAATCATCCTCTCATGGTATCGATGTGTAATGACTAGTGATTGTTGTATCACTTCTTCATTCCTCATCGTGATAGATAATGCAGATGTTTAATGTAGATGTATATCGATTACAGATATTCGATATTGCTTTAAACGTTATTATTATTATTATTATTATTAATGTTATTGTTATTATTAAATATTATAATTAATGATGTTAGTAATATTAATAATATTATAATAAATATTATTATAGTGATAACATATTGTTTTATATTGAGAGGTTTATTAATATTATTTATATATTAAAATTATTATATCAATAATTGATTTAATATTATTACTTAATATATTATTATAATATAATATATATAATTTATTAATAATTATTTATTATTAATTTATATTATAATTATAATCATAATTATATTATTTATTAATATTTTAATATTATTTAATTAACATATTACTTATTATGCTAACTATATATTATTATTATCTTTTGATAATAATTATATATTATTGTTATATACCGTTAATAATAGATTATTATATATCATCTAATCATTTTATTATTATACTAAGTTCAATATGTCACGGCTCATGACATTGTCCCTTGTGTAATTGCCACTTGAATGTATTGCTATTGAACCACATTAATGCTTTTCTTCTTCAACAAATGAGGACAGTCACTCTAAAGACAACATGATAATGTACACTCATTGTAAGGACAGTCACAAATGAGGACATCTCACAGTGACTGTCCCTTGTGTAATTGCCACTTGAATTACACAAGGGACAGTCATTGTGAGATGTCCTCATTTGTGACAAGGACAGTCACACATGAGGACATCTCACAATGATTGTCCCTTGTGTAATTTCCACTTGAATGTATTGCTATTGAACCACATTAATGCTTTTCTTCTTCAAAAAATGAGGACAGTCACTCTAAAGACACCATGATAATGTACACTCACTGTAAGGACAGTCACAAATGAGGACATCTCATAGTGACTGTCCCTTGTGTAATTGCCACTTGAATGTATTGCTATTCAGCCACATTAATGCTTTTCTTCTTCAACAAATGAGGATAGTCACTCTAAGGACAACATGATAATGTACACTCACTGTAAGTGTACATTATCATGTTGTATTACAAATGGACCTTATGTTGGTCGGGATATAAGTGCAAAAAAAAAAAGGAACGTTGTCATTTGTGTTTTCAACAGCGCCGAGAGAGATTCCCTCCGCGAAATCAAGCGGGTTATCATTTGTGTTTTGAACAAAGCGGGTTGTCATTTGTGTTTTGAACAGCACCGAGAGAGATTCCCTCCGCGAAATCAAGCGGGTTGTCATTTGTGTTTTCAACAGCGCCGAGAGAGATTCCCTCCGCAAAATCACAGCTACAATTTCTGAGTACGTTGGGTTTATTTTTCTTTTGTCATTATTATTTAATCTGGTATTCAGCTGTTAGAGAGCTAAAATACCCAGAAATGAGGACATATCTGTGTTGAATTTATTGTTAGCGGCTTTGGTTATTTAGAATGCTTCCCCACAATACTTAATTACACAAGGGACAGTCACTGTGAGATGTCCTCATTTGTGACAAGGACAGTCACACATGAGGACATCTCACAGTGACTGTCCCTTGTGTAATTGCCACTTGAATGTATTGCTATTCAACCACATTTATGGGCCCGTTTGGACCACGACACATAGTAGCATCTACAGAGAAGAATATCCCAGGTGTAACAAGTTGTAAGAATATACCAACAGTTCTAAGAAGTTCCCTAGCACGTAGTAGCATCTACAGAGAAGAATATACAACATGAGGGCAGCCACTGTAAAGACAACATGATAATGTACACTCATTGTATGTGTACATTATCATGTTGTCTTTACAGTGACTGACCTCATTCAAGTGGCAATTACACAAGGGACAGTCACTGTGAGATGTCCTCATTTGTGACAAGGATAGTCACACATGAGGATATCTCACAGTGACTGTCCCTTGTGTAAGCCACTTGAATGTATTGCTATTCAACCACATTTATGGGCCCGTTTGGACCACGGCACACAGTAGCATCTACAAAGAAGAATATCCCAGGTGTAACAAGTTGTAAGAATATACCAACAGTTCTAAGAAGTTCCCTAGCACATAGTAGCATCTTCTAATTGTCTATACCACTTCACAAGGTATTGTTTGCACACATTGTTTTTGGTTCTTTTGATGACCCTTGTTTTGAAATTGCTATTAGGCCTTGTAGCTTATATGTTTTGATTGCTGGAGAGCTTCTAAAGCTAAGCAAGAAGACCATTGCACGAGTTATAGCCGCGCGCTCAGGTTTGAAAATTGTATATTTTTTAATCTAATGTATATTTTAACTAGACTTTTAGCTTATTTTTGCTGTATATTTTAATCTAAAGGGAATCATGGATGTGAACTTGAAAGAATTTTGTACTTAGTTCTTATGGAGAGAATAGTAGTAGTTTACGGTCTAATATCAAATAGAGTTTTCCAATTACAGAAAGTTAATGAATTCTAATAGCTTATATGTTTTGATTGCTGGAGAGCTTCTAGAGCTAAGCAAGAAGACCATTGCACAAGTTATAGCCGCACGCTCAGGTTTGAAAATTGTATATATTTTAATCTAATGTATATTTTAATCCTTTTGCCATGTCATGTAATATGTCTTGCCTTGTAGCTTATATGTTTTGAAATTGCTGTTAGGCCTTGTAGCTTATATGTTTTGATTGCTAGAGAGCTTCTAGAGCTAAGCAAGAAGACCATTGCACTAGTCGTAGCCGTGCGCTCAGGCATGAAAATTGTATATTTTTTAATCTAATGTATATTTTAACTAGACTTTTAAAATATTAAAGGATTTAACTAGGTCTAAGAAGATTTGTGTACTTTTGACAATTTTGCTTAGTCACTGAAAGTTGTAGACCGAAGTTTTCATAGCCCAATTTTTGCTTCCTGCGAAGAACGATCATGTCAGATAATATAAGTGAAGAACAAAATAGGGAGACAATTGATAGATTGTGGTCTAACTTGAAAAGAAAAGGTGATGGAAAATGTTATTGTCCCTGCAAAATTTGTAAGGGCTTAAACCGTAGAAGATTGCTAATCAAAACAGTTAAGAGACATTGTAGGGAGAATGGTCACATTGAAGGGGGGCATGACTATCATCCACTGGTAAGTTGTTCATTATATCATTTTAACAATTTATATACATATGAAATCACTTGATGATGAGTTGAAGATCATGGTTTATTTATGTTAATCAATTTTATATAGGTTGATCTCCCCAGGGAAGTACATGATATGGAGGAACATGGGGGTGCGAATATCCAAGGTGAAGATAATGATCCCATGGAAGATGACGATCATGCGCTAGAAAACACAATTGAAGATGATGGTATAAATACATTGATCCATGACACATTTAGTCCAAGCGGATCTGATCATGATGATGATGATAGCCTTGATGTACCTCTACTTGAGAAGGCATACGAGCCCCTATACAAAGACTCCCAAACAACTCTTCTCTCTGCTGTATTGTTGTTGTTGAACTTGAAGGTTATGAATGGTTTATCCAACATAACAATGTCACGTATGTTAAGGTATGTCATATATGTCTTTATAGTTAACAAAGGGTGAATAATGTACCACTAATATTGTTTATATTAACAACTTATATTTTTTGCTGTAGATTGATAGGCGAGTTTTTGTTACCACCATCAAATATTCTACCTCGCTCATATCGAGAATTATCTGCTATTATGAAAGATATTGGAATGGAGTATCAAGCAATACATGCTTGTCGCAATGATCATATTATATATTATAAAGAACATGAATTTGCAACACAATGCCCTGTATGTCATACGAGTAGATATCGAACAGATCGAATAACAAAAAAGGTGCCTCACAAGGTTCTTCGTTACATCCCCATTATTCCACGGATGCGACAATTATTCATGTGTACTAGCTTGGCACAATTTATGGATTACCATGCACGCAATAGAAGTCGAGATGACATTATTCGAATCCCTGCGGATGGTTCGGCATTTATGCACATAGAGGAAAAGTGGCAACACTTCAAAGAAGAACCTCGTAATCTCAGGCTTTCATTGGCAGCGGATGGTGTCAATCCATTTGGAGAGATGAGATCTGTTTGCTCAGTGTGGCCTGTTTTTGTTATCAACAATAACATTCCTCCGTGGATGTCAATAAAGAGGGAGCACATTATGTTGGCAATGATTGTTCCAGGTATTTTATCATTTGATAGTTATTAATTTACATGTACTTACAAATCTTACAGTAAAATGGTCACAATAATTATGTAATGTTACTGTTCATTCAAGTAGGTAAATATCAAGTTAAAGATATGAATGTATATATTGAGCCTCTTATTGACGAGTTGGTGGAGTTATGAAACGGTGTCACTATGTATGACGTGTCTAGACCAATAGGACAAAGACAATTTCAATTCCATGCAATACTTGTATGGACAATACATGATGCCCCAGGGCTAACACATTTTTGTGGTATGTTATAGTGAATTCAAGTTGCGCATGATAATTCTAATTATAAAAATCAACATATTTAATAATCCAATTATATCATTATCTTGTAGGTCTTCAAACAAAGGGAAAATTTGCATGTCCAGTTTGTGGTCCAAAGATGAAATCTCGTCATTCAAAAAGTTTAGGAAAGCATGTGTTTGATGAGTACAGACACTTCCTCCATAGGAATCATAAGTATCGAAGTATGGAAAAACATCTTTTCAATGGGAAAGAAGAGACTACATCAAAGCCACGAAGAATGACACCTCGCCTATGGAAGTTGGAATATAATAGAATTAATCGTCGAGGTAATGTCGTTCCACTTAATGGTTTATGTTTGTAATTTATATATTTCTATTGTGATTTTTGTTTACTAATTATGTAATTGATGATCGTGAAGGTCGTCAAGGCACTACTGACAACCTTCCAAAGGGACTAAAAAGCTATCCCAGACAATTTAGTAGGTTGCCCTACTACGAGGACCTACAAATTGTGCATTTGTTTGATCTTATGCATGTTGGAAAGAATATAACAGAGACATTGTGGAAAATACTGGATGGAAGGCGTGACAAAGAAAAAATTGTCAAAATTTGTAATGACATTCATGAATCCAATCATGCACTGAAGAATTTCATTCACTCAAATAGCAATAGAGATCAGATTAATATAAGTGCCCTTCCTTGGTTATTAACGGAGCAGCAAAGTGATGCCATAAAAGAAGTCATACGAAAAATTTGATTTCCCACAGGATTTGCTGGGAACATAAGCAATCTCATATCAAAGAAAAGTGAATTTGGGCCAGGGCTCAAAACGCATGATTGGCATACTTTCATCAAGGTAAGTTATGTTCTTCTGTATTTACAATATATTCATAAACTACGTGTACTATTCATTATGTTATGTTAGAAAATAATGAAATGATTGGTTTATAATTACTGCAGTACGTGCTACCTCTATCTCTCCCAGAGCACTTCAACAATAACATCAAACAAGTGATATATGATCTTGGAAAATACATGAGGTAAGCAGTAATATCTGTTCAATTTGTTGTATATATTTATTATATTCGCGATTTGTTTTTCTTGCTATGTAATCTATTGTATATTATTTTGTAAAGTCTCGTATTTATATATTTTTTGTGACTTGAATCTCTTAATGTAGGTGGTTGTCATCTAAAGAAATCCATAAAGAAGATATAAACTATTGGAAGAGAAGAATTCCTCATTTATTGTGTGAAATGCAAAAGTGTCTACCTCCAACATTTTTCAATGCACAAGAACACTACCTCATACACCAAGTTGAGGAGATTGAATTGTGTGGACCTGCACACACTAGGTCAATGTGGATGGTTGAGAGGCACTTGAAATCTTTGAAGGCTTTGGTTTGACAAAGAGCACATCCTGAGGGTTCTATGGTAGAGGGATACATGGTATACCAGACTATGGTGTACATTACTGAATATCTTCCTAAGTTTGCTTCAAATATCCATGTAGATCGCATTTGGGATCTCGACCCTTTTAAAAAATTCAAAGGGGAGTACTTGATGGGGAAAGGTAGATTGAGGAAAGTGACAGGTAATAAATTATAAGATGTTATTGTAATAAATTATTTCTTAATCTTCAAAATAAATCAGTTGTAAGTCGTCTATTTTTTTTTTGTACAGTTGCTCGAGAGTGGGATGCACTACATTTGTATATTGCAAACAATCTTGATTGGATGACGGTATGGATTGAATGATGTCAACATTCTGGTCACACATTAACATGGGAAGGTGTATCTTCATTGGTTAAAGAAGCTCATCGTAATGGAGATTCTAATGTTACGCAAAGGGAAATAGATTTAGCATATGGTTTAAGAGATTTCCAGGTACGTACAAAATTATTAATCACCCATATGTTTATCAACTCACGATATAATAATTTTGACATGTTTCACATATTATTGCAGGTTAAACACCACAAGGGTATGTTCTGTAATGGTCAAAAATTTCGTGTCAAAGTGTTGGATGACACGAAGAAAACTTGTGATTCTGGAATAACTACAGTCTTTCAAGTGACTAATATTTCATCTAGAAATGACTTAGATCCTCAAGAGTCTAAAAATCAATACTATGGCATTTTGGATGATATACTTGAGTGCGACTTTAGTTCCTTCAAATTAGTACTCTTCGTTGTCAAATGGTACAGGCTACGACTTAATCCAAATGATCCTAATAGAACTGTTATTGAACATGATAATGGATTTACAATGGTTAATACAAGGTCGTTTGAGCCAGTTGGGGATGAGCCCTATGTTCTTCCAAGCCAATGTGAGCAGGTATTTTACTCAGAGGTTTCACATAAACCGGGTTGGTCATTTGTTGTTAGACATGAACCGAGAGGAAGGCCGATAAAGTATAATGCGATGGAAGAAGAAGATACTGAAGAAGTAGAAGATGATGTAGATGATGATCACGATCAACAATTATTGGATGATGTTCCTGAGACAAATTTTCATGAAGAAGAAGAAGAAGATGATGCTGCTACTGATGATGATGATGAAGATGATGTTGATGTTGATGATGATGATGTTGATGATGACGACAACGACGATGACGACGACGATGATGATGACGACGATGACGAGGATGATGATGATGATGATGATGATGATGATGAGGATGATGATGATGAAATTTAAAGGTATGCCATCAATCCTTAATGTATTTAATATTCATTTCTTGATAGAAATATATTTGTCTTAAATGGTTACATAGTTTATTCATTATCTATTTAAAAGCTAAAGTGTTATAATGTGTACGTTTTAATGTTTTTAATTTTTATGTGATGCTTATGATGGATGTGATTATGATTATGATGTGATTATGCTCACGATAATTGAATTACATTTGCAGGAAATTGAACCCCTTTCAAGAGCATCCCGCACAGTCTCATGGATCGACAGGTATAAGTCAATACACCTTATAGAAAGTCTATTTAATACACTTATCAATAGTAAGATTGATGTCTTCTAAGATCTCTCCCATTTGCAGGTACCAGCAAATAGGTATTTGCCAGAAGTGTCTTCCTCGAGTGAGGGAAATATAGGAATAGAAGAGGAAAGTGAGACATGCAGTTTATCTAGAATAGGGAGATTAACTAGAGGTCAAAGGACTAGAAGGAAATTCAATAAACACATGAAATTTTTCCTTGCTCAAGGGGGGTCATGTTCTTATGATGATGAGATGAAAGGCGACATCGAGGTGCCCTTGAGGTACCAACATCTACAGAAACATTGGGTACCCAAGGAACTTCCTCCAATAAACACTGATTTTTGTGTTAATGAGAGGATATATCGCATAGCACCATCATCATTACATGGTTTGGGCCTATTTTCTATGGATGGCATAAAGGTGTCTTACAACAAAGTTTCTGAATTGATGGAGTATGTTGGACCATGTTACGATTACAAAAGTTGGATGCATATTGTTCAATATAAAAAAAGTATGCGTAGGTATGCACTCTCGGCAAATTATATACAACAGCAAGACAATAATCAAAGTAAAAGTGTGGCTATATACATTGATGGAAGGCCAAAAGCAACAGGGAATATTGTGGGTTTTATAAATAGTACACGACCTGGGTCAACTATAAAGCAACCCAATTGCATATTTGAGGCGCGCGAGGGAAATCGTGTATTCATCTGTGCGATAAAATCAATACGTGCAGGGGAAGAGTTGCTTATTGATTACAATTTGAACCGCATAGATACAAACAAGGCTACTATCATGGGGGTGGTACATACTATTAAACCAACTTCTAATCAATGACTCCAACATACCATTTAGTTATTAAATTTTTGGCTAACATTTTTATACTTGATCTTTGACATAGGGGCACAATATGGAGCAACCACCCGAAGGTGATGGTGACGATATTCCTAGCTCATCTACACATGAGCAGGTAAAACTCATTGTAATTGTGCAAACTAGATAGAAGCAAAATGTTATTTTTTTTAATGTTATTTTCTTCATTGTTTTGGAGTAATTTTGATAATACTAATACTATTGTTGTCACAGAGGGCCGGTGGTCGGAGAGAGGGAAAGCAACCTGCAGTCCCTCAGGAGTCCCCCCTTGTGGACCCTTTTTTTATTGATTTAGCAGAGACCGATGACCCGATCGGTTCCATTAAAAAGCTGCTAAAGAAAATTGGGAAAGAACTTCTACGTTTGGTATCCATACATCCTCAGACTCAGGAAATAAAAGACAGGGCAGCTGAGTTGTTGCGCACTTCTAAAAACTTTAAAGTAAGTATTAATGAAATTTTTAATTATTACAAGAGTTCAATAATGGTTTTTATGTTATGCTCTTTTATGACATTAATTAAAATATGGATGCATTGTCTTTACAGAGTTATTTGCGTAATTTTGAACCCCATTCCCATGATGAGGCCGGTATTGCAAGTGGTTCAGGTAGATCACATGTTCCATTCCCCACTTGTGTTTTCCACTGAATATATATAGGAATGATCATAATCATTGACAATACATGCTCGAACAATCTTTTTTTTTAATGCTCTAACAATCTTGTCCATGCTAGTCCATGCGTTCTATATTTATGCATGCTCTAACAATTTTATTCTTCAGCTCCTTTCCATGATGATATGACAACGCCGCCTCCATCCAGGACAGCCACAAATGTCTTGCCGACTGCCATGTCAACAACACACAGCCTAAATGCACCAACTGTTGCACCATCTACTGGTACACAAATCCCTCTTTTTCTCTCTTTTGTTATGTGTTTAAGTGTTATGTGTGTACGATGTAGATCCCTTGATTGTGTTTGTGCCATGGGTGCTCTGCACCAATTTATTTCCCTTGAAGTATTATTTCTTGGAGGCATTTGATAATGGTTTTCATTTTTTGCAATAGGAGATGCAACAAGTCCCGATGCAACATCATTTCCTGGATGTTCCCGTGTTCCTAGTACGGGAATGGTGAAGGATTGCGTATTGATCATCAGCGACGATGAAGGCATTCCCTTAAAAGTATCCAAACTTCCAGGTACTTTAAAGTTATTATTATTCTATAGTGATATAATAGTAATTTAGTTTTTGATCACTCTTCATCGACTAATGATCCCATGATTATTTTGTAGGGAATGATATTTTTTGGTGAAAACTTGGTGACGAGTGTTTGCGGATATTCGGGCCCACCATACGTACATGGTGGAACATCATATCCTAACTAAAACCCCAAACCACTATTTTGATTTCATATCATTGCTAGAATAGTTTTCCTTTTCATCAATTTCTTGAACTATATTAAAGGTAGCTTCTCTTCATTTATGAGTCTAACATGTTTTTTTTTACTTAAAAGGTGGAATAACCAAGATAAAAAGTTGAAGGATGATCTTGTACATAGTATGACCCAGCTTTTTGGACCTCGTGCATTCGAGAGAAACAAGCTCCTTGAAAGAGCTGGTTTATGTTTGAAGTATATTAGGGACCAGTACAGGAAATATTTAGAGGTTAACCCAAGGCACGAGCGTCCGCCCTGTGTTCTTGAGGCTGAGTGGCAGGGTTTGATTTTGGATGGAAAGTATAAAGCCGACATGAAAAAAGGAATTACGCCAGTAGAGAGTAGAGCAAGGTATGTGATACTTTTGAGAATGTAATTATGTACTAATTAACCTCTAAATTTTTCCTATACTGGTCTCTAACATATTTCAAACTTTTCATAGATTGCCTGACACATCAAAGGCAACAAAGGCAAGATTAGAAAAGCACGGGACACACAAGCTCGGCTCTGGTGGTTTTTCCAAACTTCAAGCACGAGTTGTAAGTATTAGTAAATGAAAACTTGTATCAATTTTT
Source organism: Chamaecyparis obtusa (assembly GCA_027943335.1). Taxonomy (NCBI): domain Eukaryota; kingdom Viridiplantae; phylum Streptophyta; class Pinopsida; order Cupressales; family Cupressaceae; genus Chamaecyparis; species Chamaecyparis obtusa. The sequence continues at coordinate 200,942 of BSBK01005632.1, forward strand.
TTATATATTGCAAGGAAATTTTTTTTGATCAAACAATGCAAGTAAAATTCACCATACCAAGAAAAAATGTAGGGGTCAGAGTTCAATAGATGCCTCACAGAAGAGGACAAGAGAATTGGCTTCCAACAAGGCTATAGAGCCGTGGCTGAACGGCTACGAGCTGAAATCAGTGTGCAAGGTTCAAATAATGATGCATCTGAGCCACAGGTAAATAAGCTAAATGAAATTTATTTCAAATTGAATACTTTACCAATTAGTCTATTTGATGTTAAGTTCTAATATAAAGTGAGTATATCTATTTTAAGAAAGCAATGATAACAATGTGTAGGATATTGGAATGCAGCCTGACAATCCTTCTACACAATCTATGCATAATGAAGGTTCGCATGATGTGCATCCTAGTGGTGGAGGTATACATTTGCTATTAAAAATTTTATATGTAATTACAATTGGTGTTTGGATTAATGTAACATTTTGTATAGCAACTGTAGAGGATCGAGGGGTCGGTGCTCATGAGCATGTTGAGGTTGAGTCTAGACAAAATGATGTGGCCAGATCAGGTAATTAAAGAGCGCCACAGTTATGTTCTTTAAAATAATTAAATACTTGTAACAATTATAATTAAATATTTTAAATTTAACTCTTTTATTTGTTATTATAGAGGACCCCCCTTTGCAGCAGCATAGGAATTTGAGATCATCAAGAACAAAGAACAAAACAATTGATGAGGGGGGTATTGATGATAACACTGATGCTCCTCTTAGAGCTTACATAGAAAAAAAAATTAGAAAGAGAAAAAAGAAATGATTGTCATCTAAATACCTTAATTGATAATGACTGAATTTTATGTCTCAATGAATTTAATTATGTGCTAATGAATGTTCATGAATTATGTGTTTATTTTCATAGTGATGAATGTTGCGTGTTAACGAATCTAATGTGTTAATGAATGTTATCATGTGATATTGATTGAATGTTACATTTTATTAATAATTGAAAGAATGAATGAATGTTAGATGTTAACGGGGAATGTAGAGTGATGTTAGGGGGAGGGGGGTGGGGCCAAATGAGCTTCCACCTTCATGTGGTTGGCCCTGTTTAGTAGAGAATATTAAACTATATTCTCGAAACAAAGTGAAGCTCAATAAGATACTAAATGAGTCAAAATGGTTATCAAGGTCCTCTATCCATAAGATACTTGTAGTCAAAATGGTTATTAATAAGATACTTGTAGTCAAAATGGTTATCTAGGTCCTCTATCCATTCCATAAGTTCTTCACCATTCAAACTTCCTCCATAACAAGGAATGTGCTCTAGGTTAGTCATGAAGCCTAGCATGGACTCTCTGTCAGATAGAGCCACTATTTCAGAGCCTTTTCTGTGCATTTCCTTCAAGCACTGTACAGTGTACGGATGTGAAAGGGAGGGCAGACCAGTGTGGAAGTTAGAGTATTTATATCTTATGCTTTGAGAGTTTATTTGGTAGATTCAAGACACCTTATATCAAATTTATTCCTTTTTCTTATCTGTTGTTCTGTCAAACCCTCATTTTTTGGGTTATTGCATTCAAATGGCCTTAACTTGCAAATAAACCATAGGATATCCTCTGTTCTTTGTAAAATGCAAGTTAAGGGGGTTTATTTTCATATTTTAAAAGCTTTGGAACAGGATACTAAGCCAGAGAATTTCAAGAGCAAGCCCTAGGTCAAGAATCTCAATGTTCTTGACTAGGAGTTGATGGATTATGCAAGATCAGAGGGTAGCGGCAAGTAAAGGACCTCAAACCTTGTTGAATCTAGATCTTTAGAGCATGGTGGACATCTTCAAACTCTGATCTTGGTTTCATGCACCCATTTTCAATGCCTTGTTTTGGAACCCACACCCAAAGGCATGCATTAGGTCTGCGGACTCAATAAGGACATTGATATGCTGGAGTGGAGTCAGGGTCTGGGAGTTGGAGGATTGTTAGAACATCAAAAAGGGTACTCAAAAAACATATAAGTTCATAAGGTCCTTTGTCAAATTGAAGAGTTATTGCTGTAGAACAGGTTTTGGAGACCTACTAGAGTCACTAGGTCTATTTGGACCCGTTTGGACCACGACACACAGTAGCATCTACAGAGAAGAAGTTTGGTATGCAATGGTCTTGAAACCTCCTGAGAAATTCTTGGTATGCATTTGTGTGGTGCAAAAGCTTCGTTGAAAGAGAAAAAGAAGAAAAGAATAGAAATGATTTTTTTTCTTTTTATGTCATATACTGTAACCAGCTACTTATAACTTGCAAAAATTATTATAACCATTTGAAATTGAAACTTAGTTTAATGTGAAACTGAGAACTGCTTTATTAGAGCTTTCTGTGATTTAGATTCAGACATCAAGAACATTGTTTGCCTAATATTGTGATTAATGTTTATTTATTAATATCTCATACTGACAAACAATTGATAATTGTAGGGAAAACGTCATTGGGGGTCTTTGAGGATCCACCAGAAGCCAAGGAGAAAATGTATTCAAATGCTAAAGATGGTGTAACAGTCCTTACAGCTATTGAACCTTGCTGTGTAGATCATCTCCGATTCTCCAAGTTCAACAGTACTGTGGTATTCCTTTGGATACTTCTAATGGTAAATTTCAGACATCAAGTTCTTTTCGTATGAAACTACTACATTTGTAATCTGTAGTTTTAAACTTTTAGTTTATAAATGTTCATCAGCTTTAGTTCGTATGCTGCCATTTCAAGTATGATTAATGAAGTTACCTTTATCACAGGATGAAAGTGAGTAGTCAGCATACTGGTACGGAGCTGGCAGCATTGATGCGGTGACTAGGGCATCGTTTAATGGTGGTATTGTGTTTTCTCGTATTTAGGGCATCGGCCTTTTGAAGCATTGCCTTCATCTTTCTTAAGTCTGAGTTTTAAGTTTGTTTATCTCTCTCGGTGCTGTTGAAAATACAAATGACAACGTTCTTATTTGTTTTGCCCTTATATCCCGATGTGATTTCGTGGAGGGTTACGACATTGTTGAAAACACAAATGAAAACACAAATCCCTTGTGTAATTGCCACTTGAAGGAGGACAGTCACTGTAAAGACAACATGATAATGTACACTTACAGTGAGTGTACATTATCATGTTGTCTTTAGAGTGACTATCCTCATTTGTTGAAGAAGAAAAGCATTAATGTGGCTGAATAGCAATACATTCAAGTGGCAATCACACAAGGGACAGTCACTGTGAGATGTCCTCATTTGTGACTGTCCTTACAGTGAGTGTACATTATCATGTTGTCTTTAGAGTGACTGTCCTCATTTGTTGAAGAAGAAAAGCATTAATGTGGTTCAATAGCAATACATTCAAGTGGCAATTACACAAGGGACAATCAATCACTGTGAGATGTCCTCATGTGTGACTATCCTTGTCACAAATGAGGACATCTCACAATGACTGTCCCTTGTGTAATTCAAGTGGCAATTACACAAGGGACAGTCACTGTGAGATGTCCTCATTTGTGACTGTCCTTACAATGAGTGTACATTATCATGTTGTCTTTAGAGTGACTGTCCTCATTTGTTGAAGAAGAAAAGCATTAATGTGGTTCAATAGCAATACATTCAAGTGGCAATTACACAAGGGACAATCGATCACTGTGAGATGTCCTCATGTGTGACTATCCTTGTCACAAATGAGGACATCTCACAATGACTGTCCCTTCTATAATTGCCACTTGAATGAGGACAGTCACTGTAAAGACAACATGATAATGTACACATACAATGAGTGTACATTATCATGTTGTCTTTACAGTGGCTGCCCTCATGTTGTATATTCTTCTCTGTAGATGCTACTATGTGCTAGGGAACTTCTTAGAACTGTTGGTATATTCTTACAACTTGTTACACCTAGGATATTCTTCTCTGTAGATGCTATTGTGTGCCGTGGTCCAAACAAGCCCATAAATGTGGTTGAATAGAAATACATTCAAGTGGCAATTACACAAGGGACAGTCACTGTGAGATGTCCTCATGTGTGACTGTCCTTGTCACAAATGAGGACATCTCACAGTGACTGTCCCTTGTGTAATTGCCACTTGAAGGAAAAAAGCATTAATGTGGTTCAATAGCAATGTATTCAAGCGGCAATTACACAAGGGATAATCACTCTGAGATTTCCTCATTTGTGACTATCCTTACAGTGAGTGTACATTATCATGTTGTCTTTACAGTGATTGTCCTCATTTGTTGAAGGAAAAAAGCATTAATGTGGTTCAATAGTGATGCAGAGTAGTCAGGGCTTTTAGAATATACAAATATACATCCTTAACTCTCATTCCACCAAGGAAGAAGGAATTCCAATGGTTGAAACGTGAGTTAAGGTCTTTACATCAGTCAAACCCTGAAAATGAGGGTTTGTAAACAATGCACAGAAAATTTGAAATAACTTAGATATAAAACAAAGAGAATCAATCAAACCAACTTCCAAAGCATCAGATGTCACTATTACAACTTCCAGGCAAATTTTATCATCCAACCACCATCCGTACAGCCGTACAGAGTTCATTTTTCACCAGAAATGCACTAAAACAGGGTTATTTTTATTTTTTATGAAAGCAAAATGATTACAATACTGGTTCTCTGTCTGTCTTCGACCATTTGAAGCCTAAAATAGGCTCTCCAGATGTTGGTTCAACCATCTAGGTGGTTAGAACAGTTTATCCAACAAATGTCAACTTTGCTAAGCAACTTTTAAAGTTGCATTACAACTTTGCAAACAACTTTGCCGAGAAGGTTAAAAATGTGTTGTGAAACTTTAGGAACCTTATTAAAGTTATTTTGGACCTTCAAACTTCTTAACAACATCTAAAAGACACCTAATAAACACTTACTATGCTCATTTCATCCAAGGACTCAAAAGATGCCCAAGGTTTATAAGTCACCAAGGGGTCTTGTGTCCAACAAGTGGATGTTTATAAGGAGATAAAATCAATCCTTAATATTTATTACAAACCAAGAAAACATCTAAAACTCCTATTCTAATTTATTGTCATTCAAAAAGACTCTGATTTGTCATTCAAAAAGACTCTGATTTGTCAATCAAAAGGACCTTTCACCAGTCAATCCTTCAAAGCTCCAAGGTGAAAATCTTATGTTCCAATTGATAGGATTTGACTCCTTGGCTTCATGGCAACTTCCTTCAATCATGGTGTCTTTGGCTTGCATTAGGGATGCCCCTGCATCAAATAGCAATGCATTCAAGTGGCAATTACACAAGGGACAGTACATGCCCATTAAAGTTGGTGTTTTGTTATCCAGCATGACAATGGAGACAACATACTCTGTGTCAATTTTACTGATCAAATTTCCCTCCGCCAGGCAAAGCAACAATCTGGGTATGATAAGGTGAAATTTTGTAGTCCTTTTGGGTATGATAACAGTTCCAGTTTCCAATAAGATGGTTCATTTTTATAATCTAGCTTCAATTTCTCTTGTGAAAATCTTTTTTTCATTTTATGGGTGGTAAAATATAATTATTATGCTAGAGGTGTGTACTTATGGATGATAATGAAACAAAATGATAAGATTTAAGACTCTTGTTTTTTTTTTAAATAGCAATTTAAGTTTCCTTCTATTATAAATTACTGTTTTTCTATTTTTTAATGTATCTTTCCAAATCTTTTATATCAATTTTATTTATGAAATATAAATATATTAATAATGTTTTAGTGTTTTTAGGATTAGTTTATATCAATTCTATGTATCATCATTCGTCATTCAATTGTCAGTATTATTAATTTAGACTGTGCAATTGTAGAACTACTCGAATATGGGTTGGATGGATACTCAAGCAGGGGAACCCTCCTCAAATATCTCAAGCAGTGAACTTGGAAAAATGTGTCCTGAAGGAACCCTTTCCATCAGAGAGATAAAAGTACAAACAAGTAAAAGAAGCAGGCTCTGCAAATATGTTTTTGAGAAGAAAAATGATAGATTATTCGAGTATGGTTCATGAGGTATATCTAAAAAGACATTTTTTTTCTTATTATAATAAAAGAGGAAGTTGTGAATGTCAAAGTTGAGTGAAACAAAAATTATTTTCATCAAATTTTGTTAGGCTTGCTTTTGGGAATAGTTTCTTACAATATTGCTATTAAGATTTTTATTGTGTAGTTTTTAGATTAGGTTTATAAAATTATATTTCATGAGTAGTGATTCATATTAATCAATTAACGATACTTTTGGAAGGTATTTTCAATGTGTCAAATTTTGATATTTTTACAAGAATTAGATTGTGTAATTTTTTTAATTAAAGTCATTGACTCATATTTCATAAATAATAGTTCTCATGAATCCATCTCTTATAAGATTGAATAGTCTATTTAGGAAGTATTTCTGATAGTATGTCAAATTATGATATTACTATTACCATTAGATTGCATGGCTTTGAAGTCAACCTCGTTCACCCATATTCTTCTCTGTAGATGCTACTATGTGCTAGGGAACTTCTTAGAACTGTTGGTATATTCTTACAACTTGTTACACCTGGGATATTCTTCTCTGTAGATGCTACTATGTGCCGCGGTCCAAACGGGCCCATAAATGTGGCTGAATAGCAATACATTCAAGTGGCAATTACACAAGGGACAATCACTGTGAGATGTCCTCATGTGTGACTGTCCTTGTCACAAATGAGGACATCTCACAGTGACTGTCCCTTATGTAATTTCCACTTGAATGAGGACAGTCACTGTAAAGACAACATGATAATGTACATATACAATGAGTGTACATTATCATGTTGTCTTTACAGTGGCTGCCCTCATGTTGTATATTCTTCTCTGTAGATGCTACTATGTGCTAGGGAACTTCTTAGAACTGTTGGTATATTCTTACAACTTGTTACACCTGGGATATTCTTCTCTATAGATGCTATTGTGTGCCGTGGTCCAAACAGGCCCATAAATGTGGTTGAATAGAAATACATTCAAGTGGCAATTACACAAGGGACAGTCACTGTGAGATGTCCTCATGTGTGACTGTCCTTGTCACAAATGAGGACATCTCACAGTGACTGTCCCTTGTGTAATTGCCACTTGAATGAGGACAGTCACTGTAAAGACAACATGATAATGTACACAAGTACCGTGAAGGTAGTTGCAAGTTACGGCTGTTTCATTGCATACCCGAAACAATGAAGATGTTACGGTCCACAAAACATTTGTGCTTGAAAGATGAACAAATAAAATTAAACTTCTAAATAACCAAAGCCGCTAACAATAAATTCAACACAGATATGTCCTCATTTCTGGGTATTTTAGCTCTGTAACAGCTGAATACCAGATTACATAATAATGACAAAAGAAAAATAAACCCAACGTACTCAGAAATTGTAGCTGTGATTTCGCGGAGGGAATCTCTCTCGGCACTGTTGAAAATACAAATGACAACGTTTCTCTACATTATCATGTTGCCTTTACAGTGACTATCCCTTGTGTAATTGCCACTTGAAGGAGGACAGTCACTGTAAAGACAACATGATAATGTACACTTACAGCCCGTGTACATTATCATGTTGTCTTTAGAGTGACTATCCTCATTTTTTGAAGAAGAAAAGCATTAATGTGGCTGAATAGAAATACATTCAAGTGGCAATCACACAAGGGACAGTCACTGTGAGATGTCCTCATTTGTGACTGTCCTTACAGTGAGTGTACATTATCATGTTGTCTTTAGAGTGACTGTCCTCATTTGTTGAAGGAAAAAAGTATTAATGTGGTTCAATAGCAATACATTCAAGTGGCAATTACACAAGGGACAATCGATCACTGTGAGATGTCCTCATGTGTGACTATCCTTGTCACAAATGAGGACATCTCACAATGACTGTCCCTTGTGTAATTCAAGTGGCAATTACACAAGGGACAGTCACTGTGAGATGTCCTCATTTGTGACTGTCCTTACAATGAGTGTACATTATCATGTTGTCTTTAGAGTGACTGTCCTCATTTGTTGAAGAAGAAAAGCATTAATGTGGTTCAATAGCAATACATTCAAGTGACAATTACACAAGGGACAATCGATCACTGTGAGATGTCCTCATGTGTGACTATCCTTGTCACAAATGAGGACATCTCACAATGACTGTCCCTTCTGTAATTGCCACTTGAATGAGGACAGTCACTGTAAAGACAACATGATAATGTACACATACAATGAGTGTACATTATCATGTTGTCTTTACAGTGGCTGCCCTCATGTTGTATATTCTTCTCTGTAGATGCTACTATGTGCTAGGGAACTTCTTAGAACTATTGGTATATTCTTACAACTTGTTACACCTGGGATATTCTTCTCTGTAGATGCTACTGTGTGCTATGGTCCAAACAGGCCCATAAATGTGGTTGAATAGCAATACATTCAAGTGGCAATTACACAAGGGACAGTCACTGTGAGATGTCCTCATGTGTGACTGTCCTTGTCACAAATGAGGACATCTCACAGTGACTGTCCCTTGTGTAATTGCCACTTGAATGAGGACAGTCACTGTAAAGACAACATGATAATGTACACAAGTACCGTGAAGGTAGTTGCAAGTTACGGCTATTTCATTGCATACCCGAAACAATGAAGATGTTACGGTCCACAAAACGTTTGTGCTTGAAAGATGAACAAATAAAATTAAACTTCTAAATAGCCAAAGCCGCTAAAAATAAATTCAACACAGATATGTCCTCATTTCTGGGTATTTTAGCTCTGTAACAACTGAATACCAGATTACATAATAATGACAAAAGAAAAATAAACCCAACATACTCAGAAATTGTAGCTGTGATTTCGCGGAGGGAATCTCTCTCAGCACTGTTGAAAATACAAATGACAACGTTTCTCTACATTATCATGTTGCCTTTACAGTGACTGTCCCTTGTGTAATTGCCACTTGAAGGAGGACAGTCACTATAAAGACAACATGATAATGTACACTTACAGCCCGTGTACATTATCATGTTGTCTTTAGAGTGACTATCCTCATTTTTTGAAGAAGAAAAGCATTAATGTGGCTGAATAGCAATACATTCAAGTGGCAATCACACAAGGGACAGTCACTATGAGATGTCCTCATTTGTGACTGTCCTTACAGTGAGTGTACATTATCATGTTGTCTTTAGAGTGACTGTCCTCATTTGTTGAAGCAGAAAAGCATTAATGTGGTTCAATAGCAATACATTCAAGTGGCAATTACACAAGGGACAATCGATCACTGTGAGATGTCCTCATGTGTGACTATCCTTGTCACAAATGAGGACATCTCACAATGACTGTCCCTTGTGTAATTCAAGTGGCAATTACACAAGGGACAGTCACTGTGAGATGTCCTCATTTGTGACTGTCCTTACAATGAGTGTACATTATCATGTTGTCTTTAGAGTGACTGTCCTCATTTGTTGAAGAAGAAAAGCATTAATGTGGTTCAATAGCAATACATTCAAGTGGCAATTACACAAGGGACAATCGATCACTGTGAGATGTCCTCATGTGTGACTATCCTTGTCACAAATGAGGACATCTCACAATGACTATCCCTTCTGTAATTGCCACTTGAATGAGGACAGTCACTGTAAAGACAACATGATAATGTACACATACAATGAGTGTACATTATCATGTTGTCTTTACAGTGGCTGCCCTCATGTTGTATATTCTTCTCTGTAGATGCTACTATGTGCTAGGGAACTTCTTAGAACTATTGGTATATTCTTACAACTTGTTACACCTGGGATATTCTTCTCTGTAGATGCTACTGTGTGCTGTGGTCCAAACGGGCCCATAAATGTGGTTGAATAGCAATACATTCAAGTGGTAATTACACAAGGGACAGTCACTGTGAGATGTCCTCATGTGTGACTGTCCTTGTCACAAATGAGGACATCTCACAGTGACTGTCCCTTGTGTAATTGCCACTTGAATGAGGACAGTCACTGTAAAGACAACATGATAATGTACACAAGTACCGTGAAGGTAGTTGCAAGTTACGGCTATTTCATTGCATACCCGAAACAATGAAGATGTTACGGTCCACAAAACATTTGTGCTTGAAAGATGAACAAATAAAATTAAACTTCTAAATAACCAAAGCCGCTAACAATAAATTCAACACAGATATGTCCTCATTTCTGGGTATTTTAGCTCTGTAACAGCTGAATACCAGATTACATAATAATGACAAAAGAAAAATAAACCCAACGTACTCAGAAATTGTAGCTGTGATTTCGCGGAGGGAATCTCTCTCGGCACTGTTGAAAATACAAATGACAACGTTTCTCTACATTATCATGTTGCCTTTACAGTGACTGTCCCTTGTGTAATTGCCACTTGAAGGAGGACAGTCACTGTAAAGACAACATGATAATGTACACTTACAGCCCGTGTACATTATCATGTTGTCTTTAGAGTGACTATCCTCATTTGTTGAAGAAGAAAAGCATTAATGTGGCTGAATAGCAATACATTCAAGTGGCAATCACACAAGGGACAGTCACTGTGAGATGTCCTCATTTGTGACTGTCCTTACAGTGAGTGTACATTATCATGTTGTCTTTAGAGTGACTGTCCTCATTTGTTGAAGGAAAAAAGCATTAATGTGGTTCATTAGCAATGTATTCCTAGCATCTGTACCTGCATCTCTCTTTTATACTACAAGTTACTTGCCATCAGAAATTGCAGTTCCCTCACGTGACATTGATGGTGAAGTGTTCTTTTCAAAACCATCATCTATGGTTACCAATGCTCCTATTTTAGGCAATAAGTTTGTTGCATTCCATGAGCCATTGGTCAAGTTTCTTCTACGAGCTTCTGATGCCTCAAAATCTAAGCAGCGCCTACGCATGCCTCGTTGTGGTTGATTATCATTCTGTACATGAATTATAATGAGTAATCAGTTTTGGGCCTTGGAATCTTGTATGTAACATGCACAGGCATTTCATGGCTAAATGAATCTATTTTAAAAGCATCAACTTTTCTTACATGATGCTGGATACATAAGTAGAACAAGCGTATATCAAATTGGAAGCAATCAGAACTCCACAATGACATATTATTTAGAGTACTCTTCAGTTTAAGTAATAATGCATATATTGACACTGTAAAGACAACATGATAATGTACACTCACTGTAAGGATAGTCACAAATGAGGACATCTCACAGTGACTGTCCCTAGTGTAATTGCCACTTGAATGTATTGCTATTCAGCCACATTAATGCTTTTCTTCTTCAACAAATGAGGATAGTCACTGTAAAGACAACATGATAATGTACACTCACTGTGAGTGTACATTATCATGTTGTCTTTACAGTGACTATCCTCATTTGTTGAAGAAGAAAAGCATTAATGTGGCTGAATAGCAATACATTCAAGTGGCAATTACACTAGGGACAGTCACTGTGAGATGTCCTCATTTGTGACTGTCCTTACAGTGAGTGTACATTATCATGTTGTCTTTACAGTGGCTGTCCTCATTTGTTGAAAGAAAAAAGCATTAATGTGGTTCATTAGCAATGTATTAAATAATTATTTTTTTTTTAATCCACCCACGGGCGTCGCAATTGCGACGGCAACCCGTCGCAATGCGATGCAGGTGCTCGTCGCAATTGCTTGGGAGGTCCGTCGCGATTGCAACGGCCCTCCGAAGCCATGCGACGGGGGGGCGACGCCCATGCCGCTAACAAATTTTAGTCAGATTGCGATGGGGTATGTGTCGCAATTGCGACGGCTACCCATAGACGTCGCAATTTGCGACTAAAAAATAGTGACATCTATGGGTGTTGCTATTGCGACACATAGTTGTCGCAATTGCGACACATAGCCGTCGCAAAATGCCCCCAAATGTATTAGTGACTCAACCATAGCCTAATCCTAACAAAAAGAAACAACAAAAACTTTTTTATGCTATAGATGCTCAATAGTACCATGAATGTTCCTTAGAAATAATTGATATTCACTTAAGATCTAGCACTACTTTACCCGCACCAGAACCTCGTGTGATTACAGAAGTTCTAGACCTTCATGTAGCATTAGCACCACTTCCAGAAACTACTTTTCTGAATATAGTCCCACCAACTAATACATCAAGTCAAGATAATTTTCATACCATAGTTAGTCCTCCTTTTCCTCATAGGCTTAGAACTGATATATCTGTACCCCAGGATGAAACACCATTTGATATTCTTGATTAGTTGAAAAACATGCATATCCAAATTCCACTCTTTCAAGCTATCAGAGATGTTCCTATCTATGCAAAAGCTATTAAATAAACCTTCCTTAAGAAACCAAGATGTAAGAAAAAGGATCCCCAAATAGTACATGTTATTGGTCAACTTGCAGATATTATGTTGGGAAAGATAGTCATTCCAATGTACTCTAACCCTGGAAGTCTAGTTGTTGATATTATAATTAATGGTCAATCTATGAAAAATGATTTAATAGATTTGGGTGCTTCTATTAATGTTATGACTAAGGATACCATGCATAGGCTGAATATAGAAGGATTGAGAACCACTCCAAGAGTCTTACAACTTGTAGACAGTTCCACTGTCACCCCAGATGGTATAATAGAAGACATTGTAGTTACATTGGATTCCTGGGACTATCCTCCTAACTTCATGATATTATCACCTAAGGTAACTCTTTTTGGTTACCTGGTCATCCTTGGATGACCATGGTTAGCCATATTTGATGCCAATATAAGTTTCCATTTAGGTAACATGACCATTTCAGATGGACAAACAATTAAGAATTTATCTTTATATCCTCCAGCCCAACCTTAGCCAGATTTAAGTACTCATATTTGGCCTGATTTGGGAGATGAGGTGGAAGAGCTTAACTTTGTTTCTCAACTAATGATGTTACACAGAAAATATTTCCTACAACTTCAAGAAGATGATGATGTGATTCAAATCATCCTTACCAATGATTGTGTTATAGTAAAAGATATCTCTGAAAGTTCTCTTTTGCAGTTGTCTACCTATGAGGACTGTGTTCTACCTGTTGAACCTGATATTATTCATCAACTACTACCCTATGAGATATCTACACCTCTTATACCTAAAGTATCAATTCTTGAACTAGCAACTAAGGTAGAGATCTCACCTAGTCATAACCTGCATGTCAACAATAAACTTTCACCGCCACAATTATCCTAGTTAACTCAACTCATTTGTAAACATGAGAAAGCTTTTTCCTGGGATCATGGAGATATGATAGGATTGATCCCAAAGCTTTGTACACATAGAATCTATACCAATGAAGGTAGTTTATCACTCTACCAACCTCATAGAAGAATTAATCTAGTCTTGAGAGAAATTATAAAAACTGAGTTGCAAAAACTATTGAATGCTGGTTTTATTTATCCAATCTTAGATAGAAAATGGGTTTCTCCTTTGGTAATAGTCCCTAAAAAGGGAGGTAAATGGAGAATATATGTGGACTACAGAGAACTGAACAATACTACAAAGAAAAATCATTTTCCCTTTCCATTCATTGATTACATTCTGGATACCTTAGCTAGTAAAAAGGATTTTTATTTTCTTAATGGATACAGTGGATATAACCAGATCAAAATTGCTCTAGAGGATTAAAAAAAGACCACATTTACATGTCCTTGGAGAAAATATGCCTATCTTGTGTTACCTTTTGGTTTATGTAATGCTCCAACTACTTTTCAAAGGGTTGTTATCAGCATCTTTGTTGATATCTCACATGATTACATGGAAATCTACATGGATAATTTCACCACATTTGGTGTTACTTTTGATGAAGCTTTGGTGAACTTAGAAAAAGTGTTGATCAGATGTAAAGAGCACAATTTGTCCCTAAATAGTGAAAAAAAAATTATGATGATGCAAGGAGTTGTGCTAGGACACTTCATCTCAAAAGCCGGAATACAAGTGGACCTTGCAAAAATTGAGGTAATACTTACATTGCCTACACTTGCAAAGAAAAAATATGTTAGATCCTTTTTAGGACATGTTGGTTATTATAGGCATTTCATTAAAGATTTTAGTCAAATAGCCAGTCTGTTATACACATTTCTTACAAAAGAGTCTGAGTTGACATGGACACCAGCCTATGAAGAATCTTTCCTACAGCTCAAGTCCGTTCTTACAACAGCACCAATGCTTCAAGGACCTGATTGGTCTTTACCTTTCCATATTCATATTGATTATTATGATTATGTAATAGGAGAATTCTTAGGTCAAAAAGCCAATAACCTTGAAAATGTCATTTACTATATTAGTAAGATTTTACATGGACCAAAGCTCAATTATACAGTCACTGAAAAAGAATTGTCAGTTGTTGTCTGTGCTTTGAATAAATTTTATCACTATTTCACAGGATACCCAATCTTTGTTCATACTAACCATGCAACCATAAAATATCTTATGAACAAAACTTCCATCTTAGGCAGGTTAGCAATATGGCTTTTTCTATTATAGGACTTTGATCTAACTATCATTGACAAGCCAGGTAAAGTTAATGTTATGGTTGATTATTTATCAAGGCTCCAGAATGATGAAACTAATAATTTTTTGATATATGATACATTCCTTGATGAGTATTTGTTTCATATTACTGTCAAAATCCCATGGTATGTTGATATAGAAAATTACCTTGCAGTTGATAAAATGCCTACACATTTTTCTCCTAAGGAAAGAAAACTGCTCATTGAGAAAAGTTATTAATTTTCTTGGATTGATAACATATTGTTTTATACTGGTCTAGACCAAGTTATGCAAAGATGTGTACATGAGGATGAAACTTATGGCATCCTTCATGCCTTTCATGAAAAACCTTATGGCAGACACTTTGCAACTAAAAGGAAAGCTATGAAAATATTGACAACTAGTTATTACTAGCCTACACTTCATAAGGATGCAACAAACTACACCAGAAAATGTGATAAATGTCAACAGATGGATCCTCCTACAAAGACAAATGAAATGCCTCTAAATCCACAGGTGGTGGTCACACCATTTGATAAATGGGGTATGGATTTTATTGGTCCTATTGATCCACCCTCTAATGGTAAATCATACATTCTAGTTTGCACAGACTATGTCACCAAATGGGTTTATAACAAAGTGGTTGAATTCCTATATGAAGAAATATTTACCCTCTATGGTGTGCCCAAAGAACTAGTAATAGATCAAGGAGCACAATTCACATCAAACCTGATGACAATACTTATGAATGAGTAAAATATCAAACATGAAAAGTCCAGTTCCTACCATCCTCAAGAAAATGGTCAAGAAAATGTTACAAATAGAGAAATTGAAGCTATTCTTACAAAAATAGTTCAACTACATCACCGAGATTGGAGTAGGCACCTTCTAGAAGAAGTCTAGGCTTACGTAACAACATGGAAGACAATAACGGGATTCATTCCATTTGAAATAATTTATGGAAAAATAATAATGTTTCCTATTGAATTTGAACATAAAACATTGTGCACCTCCTTGAAGCTCAACATTAATCTTTTTGCAGCACAGTGAGACTACCTTCTCCACCTCAACTCATTGGATGAGATGAGAAAATCCTCTTTGGAGAGAATGGAGCTAGTCTAGAAATAGAGGAAGAAGTAACATGACTCACACATAAAGAACAAATTCTTCTTAGTAGGTGATTGGGCATTACTATTTGATTCATGGTTTCAAGAAACACCAAACAAGTTACAAACACGGTGGTTAGGACCCTACAAAATAGATCATGTCTTCGACAATGGAGTAGTAAAATTATCCACCATTGATCTTGTTCATTTCAATCTATTGGTAAATGGACATAGACTTCATCTATACCATCAGCCATAGATCGTGGATCATTTCCTACAATAATTCAGTGACAATACTCCAGACTCACAAAAGGTAGTGCTTCCTGCAACAGAAGGTGCCAACCTTCTTCCTAAAACTTCACCCTAATTTCCTTTCGGTATGCTCATAATAAACACTCCATTTTCAATGAAGTTTCTTTTTCCATTCATTTTCTAAATTATTCTCTCCATCCCACTCCACTTCTCTACCTTCCATCCACCCAATATCAATGTCATCACATTTCAATTTTTCTTTTCTTTTAATAATTGCCATACGAGTAGATGTAGCCATCCTCAACACTCATTCCTTTGATGAATATTTTCAATCTCATCACCCTCTTGCACATGTTTCCACATAATAATAGGTACAGCAATTTAATATTTTCCACTTTTAGTTCATACATTTAGATTATTATATTTAATACTACACTTATTTATAATATAGCATTATGCAAGTATCCTACCTCATGCTTAGTATGACAAGTGTGGACACTTATCTTTATTTTGTAGGGGGCAGGGAAGTGTTTAATTTCTCCAAGTCACTATTTTTGTACCCATCATTCTTTACGAGATTGCATGTCAGTTCAAATCTGTACTTATATTCTATTTTATTAAGTCCTTTATTTTTCACACAAGTGTCGTACCTTAATTTCTAAATTATCATTGATTTCTTACTTGATGTAACCCTAAGATGACATAATCAAGTTATGTGGAAGTTAATTGCATTTAAAACTATAATTCCTTGTCATAAGTGCCATTATTATCATTTTAAAAAATGTAACATAGACATTGCAAGGAAATTCATAGTTTAAGGTGCAGTTAGGAGTTCAATTCCAGGGTATTTCAAAAGATATTAGGGAATTGGGGAATTTTAGAAGCGGAGAAAAATTGTAATTGAAAAATTGTAGAAAGAATTCAGAGAAAGCATTTGGAACAATGGGATGGAATCTAATGCACCATGGACCAGTGGTTCACACCATTCTTCTTATAGATGTAGAAGCAATCCAAAGATTCCATGCTTGTGGGTGGCTTGGGTATTTCCTAAAATTGATAGAATTTAATGAGGAGGTAGCCACCCAATTTATGAATACCTTCGAAGAAGGAGAAGAAAATGTATGGGGCTTGATAGTCTTGGCAACAGAAGAATGCATTGAAGAAATAACTGGGTTTCCTATAATTTGTGAACATTATCCTAATGAACACAATGCTAGGTCATCTCAGACTTAGTTTACCCTACCTGTAGACCCTCCATTGGAGGTGAACAAATAAGGTTGCAGGCGTGTGTCCCTCTGTGCCCCATTTGATGAGTTAGCAATGCATATTATAAGTACATCACCTGCAAAGTAAGTTTTTCCCATTTGCATACACATCATTTTAAATTTCTTAGTTATGTCAAGCATAATTCTCCAATCAATGTTCCAAATTTTCTTTATAATATGTTGATTATTGGTGCCAAAGAAACCCAAAAAGGAAAACAAAAGTTTACCCACCATGCTTTGATTAAATTTCTTTTTGAAAGGTCACTAAGGGATGTATCTCCCTTAACTGGGGTGAATTTGTTCAAAATAAGACCTTGCATCCCCAAAATGACTGTGTTGAACAACCTGTCCATGAGAGTGATTTTCCCTCTGAACCAACTACTGAAACAACCAGCCAAGGAGGAGAACCTGAAAATCTTAGAGAAGTTGAACCTCTCCCTACTCTAGTGGAAAATGTACCTACCTATTCCCAAAAGAAAGGGAAAATAAAAATTGATGAAATAACTTTAGTTCTTGAGGATGAAAATGAACCCCAAAACCCTATAGTTTCTAGAAATAAGAAAAGAAGTTGTCTCCTACAACAACCACTCTTGCAGCAGAGAGACCAAAAAAATATGTTAGAAAGAAATAAGTAGAGGTTACGAAGACTCCTTTGTGGAGAAGTTCCTGGATGAGAGGGAAAATTCCACATATTCCTCTACATGGACAACCTGTTCCCTCAGATAAACCTACCATTGAACCCCACATTGATTATATTACTAATAGTTCCCCAACACAAAAAATATTCCAGATAGTTCCCAAAAATTGAATGAATCACTTGATTATTAGCCTAAAAATACTTACCAGGAGACACCTCAGCAACAGAGTGACCTTGAGGAAATGTATGAAACAGTTCAAGAAGATAAGCAGGAAGAACCTCAATTGGCTCAGGCATCAGCTCACTCTTTTTTTGAAAAATTCTATTGTGCCCTTCAAAAGAGACTGGCTCACTAATTACCTAGAGAAGACCTGTAGGGAGAATAAAAAGCCTCAGCCAGTAGATTTGGCCCACCTCCTCTTTAGTCTATTCTTTTCAGTTTGTATACTCAATTTGTTTTTAAAAAGGACTCTTTGGAAAGAAGAAAGAAAGAAAATGCAACAAGAAATTGATGATCAAAGGGAGGAAATAGAAGATTTGAAAGAACAAATGCAAAGGCAGAAGAAGAAAATGGACCATGCTTTAAAGTCGGCCAATCAGATCATTGCTTGTAGGCCTCCTCGCAGGGTCTATGCAATATGTTTAAAAGAATAATTTATTTTGTTTTAGTTAATGATGACCATTAAAGATAGAGTATAAATTTAAAATAGCTAAATAATTCTATGGTCTGTACCAATACCTTCCTACTTGGCAACAAAACCTACTATGTGAACTTTACCTCCATAATTTTATTATTCTTGATGAGACCGATTAGAATCCTCTACTTTATATTGGAGACATACATCTAAAATCCTAATGTCATGGATGCACAATGAGACCAATTATGAGAGGAAATTAGATGCTTATAGAGATCAGGAGAGATCTGAATAGTTACCCTTAAGGGATGAAAGTAGTAAGCCCAATGTTTTACTGAGGGGCTAGTTGAATCTCACTTATGGAAAGATAAAAGAAGAAACCAGGGATAGAATTTTTGTTGTTAGAGAGAAATTTTACAAAGAATATCATGGGATGCCCTATTTTACCTTCCAGTGAGCCCTAGTAGGTGTAAGAAATAGGTGGAATAGGTTTCTAGAGGCTTTCAAGAAATCAGAGCCACATATCCCTCTCAATCTTGAAGTAGCAATGAATAGGGCATCCAAGTACATGTAGTTGGGAAGGCAAATTCGATGTGAGCTCTGGTGTCCTTTGATATTTCAGTCACCAATGCTCATGTGGCCTTTGTATGATGTTAATGCTATGAAGATAGATCAACTCCAGGAAGATTACAGTGTGGATTACTGGGAGAAGACCAGAGGATTCTATTACACTTTCAAGAGAAACAAAAGAGGAAAGACTGAAGTTGGGGAGTTCCAAGGAATAGCTAAGAAATGCAATGCTTGAGGACAAGCATTATGCTCATAGGGTGCAGATGATAGTTCAATAATTTGTCTTTTTTTTATGATGCTTTTATGCTCTATTTTAGACATTTCTAAAACACTTGTTATGCATTTTCAGTATTTGAACTTATGAATGTGCTATAAGTACAGTTAAACCAACAAAACCCATGGGTAGATAATATTTGATATACTTTGCCAAATATTATATATATTGCAGTCTTTCATATAATTGTTTGAATGTGTTTTCTAATATTTGGATTAAGTTGAATGGTTAAAATCTTGAATATATGCATGTGCTACTAACCTACCAGGTAAAGAGGAACGATTGAAGAATGGATCAGCGAGCATTGATGAAGAGCGAAGAAGACTCGGTCGTGATGATGGAAAGCCATTATGATACCACAGGACATGCCTGATGAATTGAAGGGAGAATCATTCCAGGAAATATAGGAACATGCTTACGCTATATTTTCTTTGTGATCAATGTTTTGTTGAAGCAGTTATGCAACCTTTATGATATTTTTTCATGGACTATTGCACTTTCCTTTCATTTTGGCACAAATTAGTTAGAGATTATCTTTTGTGTTCAAATAAGCATCAATCCTCTATATAAAGGAAGAGGATGGTTAGATAGAAAGTTGGTCAGAATGGTTGTATTATTGTTATAATCTAAAGTAAAGTTACTTTTCTAGTTCCGTGTGTTGTTTCATGATAATGTAATCGATTTTTCTTGAAGCACAATGAAGAAGTGATTTTGAGTTCTATTATGTGTTGGTAGCTAGTATAAGTCAACCAAGGGGTCCCACTAGGAAGGTGGATTAGAGTAGATTAGATTAAGTTATTTAAGCATTTACATCAGTTCAAGTAGAGTTTATTGTTCTTTCCTATAGTGTTATACATTGTGTATGTTCTTGCAACACTTGTAGAAATAATCATTGTGAATGCTTTTGGGTTGAAAAAATATATTAAGATTGAAGTTATAGTTGTCAGCACAATTTTCATTAGTAGATGTATGTGTTTACTTTCCTATAGCAATAGTGTAAGTTTCTTTCATGTATTTTCATTCCTGAAGCTTAAGGAAAATGACTCCATGAGAGATAGTGCACAAACCATGATGTCCCATTTCAAGTATATGTCCCTAGGTTGATAATTTAAATGCACTTAATGATAGGGAAAGTGATACTTAGTTTGAATATAATATTCCTAGGAGAAGCCATGGCATGATTATTATTACCTATTATGGGTTTGTTGATTGGGTTGTTGATTTTGCACAAGTGGAGTGTTATTTTATTGTATTAATTTGGGTTGGTTTGGATAATGTGTTGGGTTATGATTGATTGGGTTGATATTTAGGTTAATGGTGATATTTTAAATAGGGTATTTGTCAATTGTAGTCCATACTAAGATCATGTAGGTATGTTCATATTTTTTTTGTTATGATCTATATATGTATTAGTTAAGGGCTTACTCATGTTGAGGTGTCATTTTTTCTAGCCTATATTTTTGGATATGATGCTTTGTGCAGTCTCTTTGACATTGGAAATGTCAAAATCAAAGGAACATCTACCTCCATTTTGTGCAAGAAATAATAAATATCTAGTAGGATTTGCAAAAACAATTACCTCCATAACTCTAATAATCTTGGGATCTTGTGACACATTATCAATTTATTCATATGTTATGTTTTTTTCTTTTTTTTTTGGCCAAAAAGAATTTTCCATTAGGTGGTTACAACCTAGCTCCTTATCATGATGTTTGGTATGATCGTGATGATGGCCCATACTAGATCATGTGATTAATATTAAATTATAATTATATTGTAGGATTCATTTGTTTATTTTTGTTTGTTTATCATGTTTCAACAATACAAGAGACCTAGAGACTACCAATGATATGCATGAATGCTAAAAATGATATGGGTATGATTTTATGCTATTGTTTTGATTTTATGAATATTTTGGACACTAATTTGATGATAGTTTCAAAGTGAACAAAGGAAGTTACTAGACCTCAAAATGATAATGATGAATATTCTTGATTCATAAAAGGTCAACTATGCTAGACTGATGAGTATAACCCCAATAATGTAACATATGGGGTGATACATGATCTAAGACACAACCAATGAAAAATGTGGATTGGTCTAGATAGGATTAAGTTTTTTATTTTAATGTTGGATGAATGCTTAATGAAATTTTAATCCAAAGGATGTTTTTCTGAGATAGGTGGATGCAAGGATATGTAAGATGTGATGTTAGACTAAAATGATCTACTAATTCTTTGGTTTCTATGCACATTTTAAGTGTAAAACATGTCTAATATCTAAAATTTAGAATTGTAAGATAAAACCCTAGGAACTTAGTCGGAAAAAATGTATTAGATAAAAGCTCAATTGTGGTACATTATGATAAAAATGCATTTCAAGAAGGCTTGATTGCAAAATTTTAAACTCAAAAAGTGACCAAACTTAGAATGAAAGTAAACATGATATAAACATACATAGAAGATAGTTGCATGACTAGGTAACCCAAATATGCAAAAAAGTATCTTGCTTGCTTCATTTGATAGATCAAATACATGACAAATTACTACAATTATGGTATTTTAAGATGCAAATGCTACACAAAAAATGACATTTATGGTTTTCTATATAACTCTTTATTTTATAGGATTAGATGCATAATATGGCTATTTAATTATGATGCTATGGCCAAATTTTGGAAATTTTGTGTCTGATAGTTGATTGTTTTGTATGTTTGGAAAGAAGACACCTAGAAAACACATAAAACACAATGAATTACTAGATTTTTTAAGGTTAATAAGACTAATGATGTAGCTGGTATTTCAATATTGAAGATAGCTATTAGACAGGAACAACCTAATTATTTAGGTATCTTTTGATAGTGTAGCCTTGAGAAATAAAATATTGTAGGATTGTGCACACATGCTCCACTTTGAAGAGTTGGTGATTAGAGGGCTAGTGACACAAGGGATCATCTTTTCTATTACACTAAAGTTTTGATAACCTTTTACCTGAGGGATTTAAACTTTAATTAGGATGATACATGTAAACTAACTTCAGGTGTGATAATGTACTTTATACCAAACTATAAAAATGGATGAATTATCCTAAAGTTCTAAAAAAAAATAGTTCTTAATGGGGGACGATCATGAACAAAGGGATCATCTCTAATGGTTTTGGATTGGGAGGGTTTTCTATTGTTGTCTTCACCAAAAAAATATTGATAGACTGAGGATCTTGTGGCTTGGATTTAAATGATACACTTGTATTCCAAAGAGGGAGATTATTGTAGATGTAGAGTAGCTTGTTGTCATTTGTGTCAAGTCGTGATATGGAACATTATTACAATTTTATGAGAGATTGTTTTAGTTGTGTAAAAATGTCAAAACATATATATAATTTCATGGTTGGATATCAAAACATATTGATATAATATTCTTGATATGGTGATCAAATGTGTTAGTTTGAAGTTCATGGTTGGATGTCAAAACATACTAATCTAATGTTCTTGATACACTAATCAAATGTGTTGATTTGAAGTTCATGGTTAGATGTCAAATGTGATGTTTTTAATTTCATGTGTTGGATGTCAAATATGTTCTAATTGATATATTTTTGCAATGAAATAGCTCAAGTATGTACTGCCAATTTTGGTGGTCTCTCCTGCTCCAGGAATTATATTGCATTTCTCTATTTTCTAAGTTATCATTTTATGGTTTGAAAGTTAGATAGGGGATGATGTCCCATCTATATGGTTCTCATTTCATGTAACATAATCTAGGATATAATTGTTGTGGTATTGTAGAGTAAATATATTATTGTTCCCAGTTAGGATGGATCTAAAGGATACTTCACATAGCTCGATATTTCATTATCGATTCTTGAAATTTGGGGATCTTGATAATATTGTCTATATATTACTTCTTATTAATTTTTAGGTTCTCTGGTGTACCACAAGTATGAATGTAAATATCATATCTCAAGATAGTGTTAACTAGTTTTTAAGTGATACTAGGTTTTTTCAGTTTCTATTTGTTGTGCAAGCTCAATTGAATGTGGCAGTACAAAATAATGTAAATGGAATGTTTTTAAATTTCACATGATGTTCTTATATGATATGCATATTATTTCTTAGTATTTTTGGTACTTTTTTGTGACTAGAAAATGTGGATAAAAGGTTAAGTGTGTTTTGACCCAACCTAAGAGATTTGTGTTAATGCTTTAATGGTTACCCCTACTTGGAGATGTGTGCTAGAGTATTTTTTATCCTACCTTTCTCTTTCTTTGGTTTTTATTATTTACCTTCCACAAAAAAATTTATTTGGGCCAACCTTTTTGGACAATGCACATTTTATGTATACATATTTCATGTTCGCTAACTTGGAGAAGATTATTGGTACTTGTAGAGGATATAAATACAAGATCAAATCAATTGCAAGTGTGAGAAGTTTTGTGGTGTTGAGATGAATAGGAATAAATTCT
Source organism: Chamaecyparis obtusa (assembly GCA_027943335.1). Classification (NCBI taxonomy): domain Eukaryota; kingdom Viridiplantae; phylum Streptophyta; class Pinopsida; order Cupressales; family Cupressaceae; genus Chamaecyparis; species Chamaecyparis obtusa. Next base: position 224,633 of record BSBK01005632.1, read on the forward strand.
TAATTCATATTAGAAATGGTGAGATAAAGGTATCTACATTCAAATAGGCCCCAAAATGTGCTACAGGTTGTGAGCCAAAGGTTGTTGATGATGTAATTATGTTGTGGTATAATCTTAATAGTTTTTCATGATATTATGAGGTTGTACCTTCCTTCTATAATTATTTTTATTCTTAGGGAGTAGTGAACATCCTTTAGTTGTAGCCATAAAAATGAAATTTTAGGTGATTGTTTCTACATTGGGTTGTAGCCCTCAAACAAAGTTGCAATCCTTTTTTATTTGTGAGATTTCTCATTGTAGTTTTTCCCTTGTTGGGTTTTCCACATAAATCTAGTGCTCTCTTGTGCAATTATGTTGAATACTCAATTCTTTCAATGTTACATTATTTTAGATATATAAAGTTAAGGTTTTAACATAAGATACATGTTGAAAAGTTCAAAGGTTTTATTAAGATATTGATTCACCCCCTTGTTAGTATTCTTATGTGTCCAACAATTGGTATCAAAGTAAGATTCCTTAGAAGAAATCCTAAAGCTTAAGGAAGATCTGAGATTGCATAAGATGGTTCTCACACATACAATGTGCCTAGATTTGATGGAAAAAAATACAATTTATTGTGTTTGATAATGGAAGTCCACTTGACCTATTTGGGGTTTTAAGTTTGGAAAATAGTTAAAGATGGTTATACTCCTACTAGTCCTCCAACTCGTCTATATGATATTACAACTATAGATAGGAGGAAAATTAGTGTATGAATATGAAAATCTCAACCATGAAAAGCATAAAAATCAAATTTAAATTATCCCTAATTCTCAATGAAGCTTTTAAAATCACATTTGCATAAAATAACATAAAACAATAACAAAATCATGCGAACTCATAGTTGTGCTCTATTATTTTTCTTTCTCCTCCAAATTTGATGTTGCTCTTAATGACAATGTTTAAAAAGTAAGTAAAATAATAGCATGTCAATACTTGAATTGTGGTTATCCAGATTCCAAATGAAGAAGAAGAAGACCCATTAAATAAAAACCCAATTCAAAAACCAAACAGTCACAAAGACGAAAGGAAGAGTCAGAGGGAAAGAAGAGACAAAAGACAATAATAAAACCAAATAATAAATCAAATTACCAATTTTCCCTCCAAAATCCCAAAAGACATTTACATATAAAATCATATTTAAATGCAAAATAAAATGAGAAAATAAAAATCCATTTGAATATTAACATATTCATAAAAGACAAAAAAAACATAAATAAATAAAATCTATTTATGTCTAAGGGGACATAAGGATATTAATTAATTGATTAATTCCCCAAGGACAAATGTTAGACATTAATTAAATGATTGTTAAAATTATTTAATTAAACATGCCAAAGTGACTAAAAATGTGACACATGACCAAGATAAAGTGAAAAAATGACATATAAATCAAAATAACTCAAGATAAACCTTAATGACTTAAAATGACAAAAAAATTGAGCAAAAATGGAAAAATTTGAGCAAGGATGCAAATGACGACTAAAAATGGTACTTGGGGTGATGACCATTTTTAGGTGTCTACATTTTACCCCTCTTTGAGACAATGTGATTTTGAGCATTTTAAAAAAAAAATCAGATTAAAAGGGATGACTCAAATGTAAAAAACCACGAGGGTGCCCCCTCAAAAAAAAATGGTCAAAAAACTTAAAAAGAAGAGGCCAATTTTTTCAAAAATAAAGCTAAGAACACGAGACCCAAACAAGATTAACCGAAGAAGAAAAAAATGACAATCCAAAAGGAAAAAAAAACCAACTTGAAAGGACACGAGCCAAAATAAAAAGGAAATACAAAAGCAAAATCAATCCTTGTTTTTCTTTATTAGTGCATTGTTTGTCTTTTGTAGAGCTTTTTGATATAGCAAATCAGATGCATCACATCATGACATATATGAAGTCAAAGAGATCATGTGTCCTTTCTGCATGATATTAGACATAATGCAGACAAGGAATGCCCCAATCCCCATGAAACATATGTACATCATGCGTTAAGGTACATGCCCTAGAATTTCATGAGAACATCCCACAAATATAAGATAAAGCCAAAATAAAGCACCATCAACCATCCTATCCACTCTCACCACTCAGTGGTGTTTTTTTTTATGTGCTAATTTAATCATGGTCAATGACTCAATCATTGTTACCCTCCCAACCATAGACAATACCTGATTGTATCCCCAGAGCACTGCTTGTTCTCAAGAATGCAAATGATCTGTATTATTTCATTACCAAGAAAGGGAAATCTACTCTTCATTTATATCTATTGGTGTTTCCCCTTCACCAAGGATCACCACTCTTCCAAGATGACCCAATATAATAATATAATTATATTATCATAATAATTATCTCTTATAGTTAATTATATATTAATTTATATAATTAATATATAATTATATTATCTTGATAAATATATTTATTATAATAATAATTATTATATAATGGTTCTACTTTTTCACAAAAATCATGTTGTCTTTGTAATACCCCAAAAATGGGCTATAAGTTCATTAATATCCTACATCTTCAATTCGAACAAAATCGACATCAAAGTCCTAACCTAAGGCACATCTAAACATCATCGAATCATAATTGATTATCTTAAATTCTACATCGGGGAATATTCTTAGTAATATTCCTAATCATCATAATTATCTTTAATTGTATAATTATTTGGCAATAAATCACATTTATCCTAAAATTTGATTAATTAAATATTTTGCATATTTAATTAATTAGATTTAATATTTGCCACTTAATTGTATAATTAAATTTAATTCTATCTATTATTAATTGTATTATTTAATTTTGACAATAAATCTAATATCATATGAATAATTGATTAAATTCTTATTTAATTAATTAAAGCATGTTGTCATTATTTAATAATATAATTTTTAATAAAAGTTTGGTAAAACAGTTAATTAACCCATAAATTAATTATTTTATTTCAAAAAGCAATTAAGTTGAGAATAAATCACTTTATTTATTTATTAAATCATAATTATCCATGTGCACATTCAAGGACCAGTTAAGCTCAAAATTGGAAAATCAATGCAAGTTGTTAGCTTTTTGAAACTCAACATCTTTTCGAGTTTTAAAGTTGATCTAAACTTCTAATTCAAGTTGAACTGTGCTTTTGCATGATTTTTGTGACTTAATTATCTTTATTTAAAAATAACTCAAAAATCAAGTTGAGTTATTTGAGTGATTTATGGCTTTTTCTCATGCACCTCCAAAGCTTTGGATTTCTATAAAAACAAGGCTCAGCTCTTCATAATTCATCTCATATTTTGCACAATCACGCTAGAGAATTGGAATTGAAGAATCAAAGCTCTTGCGAATCGACATCTTTGTGAGATCAATCTTATTTTTGCATTCATAGCATATCAATTTTCAATAGCATTCATAGCATATCAATTTCATCTAGCATAAATTCATATCGGTTTTTATCGTTCTTATTGCATAGAAAATATAAAAAATATAGATTAATTGCATTCAATTTCATATCCATCTTTTGCATTCAAATCCTTCATTTAGGTGTCGTCTAGGTCACTGATCTTGATTACAATCTGAGAACATTAATCTCGCACCTACTAGAAGGCAGTAAATCGCTTGGTTAGATAGTTTTCAATTTTGCATGATTTTGATTATAGCTAACCTCTAATGTTTTACTGAAGTGTTGTGTCTATAGATCAAGTACAATTTTCACACACACATTTCTAGCATCCACCGTGGGGCCACCCACCTTTGCATGCTGATTTTGATTCTTGGAGCTAAAACCCTAAAGTTTCAAAGATTTAATTTTATCTCTCAAACGGCTTGGATTTTTGGTCTGAAATTTGTTTTTCAGGTTGGAGACATATCAAGGAAGCTTAAAAAAAAAATTCAGAATTTTTTGAATTATTTTAAATTTTTAATAATTTTTTTTTGATTTTTCATAAAAAATTAATATCTAACGCAAATCAGCATATTTTTCTGAAATTTTTATATTTTTGGAAAGCTCTTTAAATTCTATAGGCGTTCTATTCTTTGTATTTTAAATTTGGATGTATTTTAGTAGCTCAAATAGTCAATTTACAAAAACTAGTCTATTTTGATAAAATGGGTCTCTAGGGCACAAATGAAGAGATTTTTCTAAAATTTTTGCATTTTTCGAAAGCTCTCTATTTTTTAGTAGGGGTCTCTATTCTGAATTTCTATTTTTGTGGCCAAAATCATATTAAAAAAATCAGATCTTGTTGACTAGGTCAAATGTAGTGCAAAAAAATTAAAATTTTATGATGGGTATGCACTTATTTTTCATATGATTCAATGCATGATATGAGTTGTCATTTGGATTAATTTATGGTTATTATTTCTCCTAACAATTGATTTTTAGAGCTAACCCTATGGTTTTCATAAGTTGAATATATTTTGCATATCTTGTTTGCTTGTTTGCTTATTGGAGAGTTCGTCACTTGCTTGCATGGAAAAGCTCAACAAAAATTGTTAAAAATTAGGTAGAATCTACTAAGCACGTTGTGAGGATCATGAGGTATTCTCCTTGTTCTGAAAACATTTCGATTTGGACTTAAAATAAATCTCTTATGTGTCAAGCTTGTGTGCATCTTTTCATGCTTTTGATCTATTTCTACACACTTGCATAATTTGATACTAGGTTGTGATCCCTTAAAGATTCATTGAGTAGTCTTAGAATACTTGTGATTGATCTTGATTGCTATCTTGGGTTATTGGACTCGCTAATCCACCGGCCCCTCATTTCTGCCCCGTGGTTGCAATCTCAGCGCCATAAAGGGGAGGGGTCAACAGGACAGAAGCGTTAAGTGTTCCACTTGGCAACCCTTTTGTGCTTTTAGGAACTCACTTGTTTTCTAAGTTGTGGACTCATTTTTAGCTTGTGTGAGGTGTTAAGTTTTCCACCTTGTGGACTCATCTCATATTTTCTTTAAGCATTAAGTGTTCCTCTTTCTACTTTTTGAATGCTTTTGGTAGATTTTCTTTTGGGAATATATCTGTGCTCACATAGTAATTAGGCCCTATGAACACTATTCGTGATCCTTGAGAGATTGGATTCTTAGAGAAATCTTTCTTGATGATAGAATCCTTGTAGGTAGGGAGGATACTTAGTGCATTTCACATTCAACTTGGTTAGTGCATCTTTTCTTATTGATCGACACATTCTCTCTCTGGAGAGGTTGATAGATCACGTAGGGTTGATATCACAAGCTTTGGTGAATCAAAATTGGTTAGTGCATCTTCTCTTATTGATTGATACATTCTCTCCCTAGAGAGGTTGATAGATCACGTGGAGTTGATATCACAGACCTTGGTGGAACAAAACTTTATCTTAGCGTGTCAGATTAATCTGCTTGCTTTGTTTGGGTTAAAAGTGAAGAGGTGTCAAAACCTTGAATCTGGAGCCAAGTCCCCTTGTGGTATAAATCTATGAGTCACTTTTAGAGAGGTTTAACCGTAGCAGACAATCCCTTCACAGGGAAAACTGCATTGACGGAACCTCAAGCGGTAATAGCCATTTTTGCCATGGTAGTGACAGCCGCTATATAAATGTCCTTGTGGAAGAAATCTCCACAAGTATGGTTCATTGTTGGGTTGTCAGATCTCCCTAGCAGCTCTTGAAGATTAAGTTCTCAGACTGTGTCAAAACTCTGGTGCGCCGGGATTGGAGTTCACCCCTTTGAATCATAAAAGTTGCAGAGTCAAACCATTACTAAAAACCTTAGAGAGGCCAATTTTTCACTTTCAGGTATATGTGTGTTATTGCAAAACTTTTCAGAACATACACAATTAGTACTCTCAGGGATTAGCACAATTTGGTCACTTGATTGTTCATGTGCAAGGTTGTTTTTGCCCTTGTTCATTGTTTTTAGACGTGCTTGGAATCACTTGCTTGCTGTTCTGCGTGCTTGTTTATCTACTTGGCTATTAAAAATGATCAAATCTGGTATAACCTTCAAAATCTGGACAGTACAATTTGCAAACAATCCAGAACTGAAAACTTTAAATTTTGCAAAAATTGACTTAAAATCTTTCTGGAGTCAAAAGTCGTACGAATTTTTGTCAAATGTCATTTCAGTATTGCCCATCTATCGTATGATTGAGAACCCAGTGTCGTACGAGTTTTCATGCCAGCAAATTCAAGAAAGTCAAAATCCTATTAGCAACTGTCGTATGATATTTACAACTGTCGTTTCATTGCTACCCAACTGTCATACGAGTTTTACAACTGTCATTTCATTGCTACCCAACTGTCGTTTCATTGCTACCCAACTGTCATACGAGTTTAGCAACTGTCATTTCATAGACTACCCAATGTCGTACGAGTCTGGAGAGTGTTGTTTGGAAAAATTTGAGAGAGTTGTCAGAAATTGTCAAATTGCAAGATATCCAATGTTTCCAGCCTAGTTCCAGAATCTGTCAAAAATATCATTGTGTCAGGAACAGACCAGTAGCTATTGAGCATTCTACCATTTTTTGAGTTTGATCTTTTGAATCCGATCTAGTCTTCTATTTGATCAATTTGAGTCCTTTTTATCTCGTGTCAAAACCTTGTCATAACTATCAATCTTCAATAAATCTTCAAAAATAGACTAAGTGTTGAGAACTCGTGTCCGCTATCTTTTGGGCGATCTATCCCATACATCCAGGGCATAGTTTCCTTCACCCACATCTCATCAGACCTTCAAAACTATCATAATCTTGACAAGGTTGCGCCATCTGATTTTCTCGAATCAAATTGTTCTTCAGTTGTCTTCATCCTTTTCTTCTATTTCATTCAAAGTTAATGGTGGAGACCAGAGCTTCTTCACACAAGAAATTAGAAGAAATATCTCAGAACTTACTTTTGACCAATACCCCGGGTCCAACTCTTGAACAACTCATCAAGTCAGGTATTTACAAAGATGACGATCTCAGTAACTTTCGATTGAAAACTGGTTACATACCTCCTTTATCAACTCACAGAGGTAATCAGCAAACTCCTCCTCAATCTGTTCGAGGGAGCCCAAAAACTCCTACCATGTCTCAAGTAGGGACAAACCATGGTTCTCTAGGAGGAGGATCCCAAGGACACCATTCTCAACATAATGCTGACCAAGAACCTACGCCCTCTAAAATCCATCGATGTCAGAATGACGATGAATTCAAGAGAATGATGAGGCATTTCTTGAAAGTGGATAGAGAGGCATACTTTTTACAATTAGCCCAAGAAGGGGCTAAGCTTCCTCCCAAATTTAACATTGATGATATAATCACACATGAGGAAGAAACTACACTCACAGCTATGACAAAATAGATGCATGCTATACAAGTCAAATTTAACAATCTTAAGAAGGAGAAGGAACCCAAGGAGTTCTCCATGGAGGCCCTATGTCCTTTCCCGTTTGACAAAAACTTGTATATGCCACCATTCCCAAAAAGAGTGGAGATACCAAAGTATGACAAATATGATGGACACTCTGATCCTCAAGATCATGTCAGAGAGTTCTGTACGCAATCCATGGAATTCATGCATGAACTGACTTATCTAATGCATCTTTTTCCTAGATCCTTGGGAGGAGCATCCATTCAGTGGTTTCAAGATTACCTTCTATGATCAAAACTTTTGAGGAATTGATTAAATTGTTTTATCAACAATATTCCTACAATATTCAACATCCGGTCACCATGATTGATATCTGTAACCTCAAGCAATATCCAGGGGAATCATTCCTAACTTTCCTCAAGAGGTGGAGTAAGAAGTTCTCTCTATATGCTAGACAAATTCCTGAAATGGAGAAACTTAAAATCTTTATCAATAACCTTGTTCCAGAGCTCAATTATCCATTACAAATGCAAGATCATCTATCTTTTGATAAAATGGTGGATAATGCAATCAAGATTGAGAAAGTACTTGTCAAGAAAGGAGAAATCACACTTCAAAAGGACAAGTCTGAATCCGGATCTAGCTCAAAAGATAAAAATAAGAGCTGGAATAGAAACAAAGGTATCATCTCTGATGGTGTTGTTGACACTATCTGCACCCCATCAAAGGCACCGGCCTACAATCTCACCCTTGCAGACTAAGATCTAGACAGGTTCCAGACTATGGTTGGTCATCTAACGTCTCCTCAATATATCTCGTTTTTAGAGGAAGATGACAACTCCCTAAGTCACCCACATAATCAGCCCTTGCACATAGAAGTCTTGATCCAGAACCGTTGAGTCAAACGTGTGTTGATAGATGGGGGCACAGGCCTCAACATTTGTTCTTATAACTTAATCACATAGTTGGGATTCTCAGAGATGGCTATTGATCCTCGAAAGAAGATCACCATAAAAGCCTATGACGAACAAGAAAGAGCTTCTAAAGGCACCATTGTCTTACCTATCCGAGTGGGTCTGGTCATCAAAGATACCACATGTCAGGTGCTTGATCTACCATTGGCTTACAATATCCTTCTACGGAGACCCTGGATCCATGAAATGCAAGCCATCCCTTCTACGTACCATCAATGCTTGAAATTTCCCTATGAAGGGGTAGAAGTTACTATCCCAGTAGATCTGAGTACAACTTGCAATACATTGAAGGAAAGTGCCGATAAGCTTGTACCTAATAATAGAGAATCTTCCATCAAGCAACAAAATGTGGCTTCCACATCTAAGATGGAAGACATTGCTAAAGAGATCAATATCAAAGAAAATGGGATGGGAGAATACACTATAGAGCCAGTCTTGTCTCTAACATCTCTCCCTATCTCGCCCAAGTCATATGGACAATCTTTGAAGCAATCTAAATCAGAACCTAAGGAACCTATGGAAGCATACAAAAGAAATTTTTTTGGGGGAGCAAGTATCCAAACAAGAATTTGAAGAAGATGAAGTTGTGCTTGCATGGCTATACAAAGATGATTCTGAATCTAAAATTGTTCAACCTAGTGAATCTATAGCACCTACAATCCCTTCTAATTCATATGGTCCAGGAAACAAATTGATAGCCAAGATGGGATATTCCGGTCAAGGACCTCTAGGAATCAGCAGAAAGGGTCTTGTGACACCCATTTCACATATTGGTAGAGCCAACAAAGATACTGGTGGCTTAGGGTTTAAGAAGAAACCCTATCATCTCAAAGGTGGTTGTTCTCATGTCATAGAACAAATTGCACTAGGAGAACCCCTTCTTAAGAAAGAAGAAATAGAACCCTCTGATGATGATTTAGATAGCTCTAAGCTTATCCCTTATGAAAAATTTCCTAAAGAGATCAAAGATCTTCTTGATGATACAGATGATCCTATCAAAAGAATTAATGTAGTAGAAACACAAGAACCTACTATAGCACAAGAGATGGTTGCACCACAAGAACCAGCCAATCTCGAAGGTGATCAAACTGATCAAGAAGAAGGGGGTAGTTATTCTGACACTGATTCCCATGAATATGAATTCAAGTCAGAAACTGAGGGTAATCCTTCTTGGGGTATTCATCCTGATTTCACACATTTTCTAAGATTTCCTAGAGATCCTGAATCAGAAGCTGAGTCAAATGACTATGAATGGGGTGCCATTCCAGAAGAAGATGAACTTATAACAGAGAAATATATTGATGTTATTCACCAATATGTATCTCAACCCAACGTAGGTCTAGAGTGAAACAATGAACTTAACGTGTCTGATCCACCTATGGCTAAAGAGGACTCCCATGATGATGTTGAGCCTATTCATGAATTGAACATTTTGAACTGTAATATCACCTTTGAACTTGAGCGTCAGGTTATGACCAATGATGACATATCCATGACTGTGAACACCATATCCCAAGCCTTTCCCACTTTGACTATCCAACACCCTGATCTTATCGACCGAACTTCCACAAACCCAAACCATGGTATTTATACCTTCCCGAATGACTATGCCCTTGCCTGCTACCTCAATGTAGTCAAGCTTATGAGGACTTCCATCAGCAAACTGAGCGTCAGCATGACCGAGTCGAACATCAAATATCTTAGTAAAAAAAATAAAAAGAAAAAGAAAAAGAGTTCTGAGGGTGAAAACCACTTTGTGGCAGTCTCAGAACTGACAAAAGTAAAAAGAAAAGACATATCTGAAGGTGAAAACCTCTCTGAGGCACCTAAGGATGAGATATTTGATGTCCTTCCGAGTCATTTACAGGATAGATCTCCAGTTCTGATTGAGCCAACTCAATCCATCAATTTGGGTACAACAGAGGAACCACAATTGGTACATGTAGCACAATCTCTATCAAAAGAAGAGAAACAGAAATTCACTACATTCTTATCAAACAAAAAGATCAACTTTGCATGGAAATATTCAGATATGCCAGGATTGGATCCCAATCTCATTATGCACCATCTATCCATTGCTCCTGGAGTAAAACCAATCAAACAAAAACTGAGAAAGATGCATCCTCATGTTGCACTCTTAGTCAAAGGAGAACTAGAAAAACTCCTAAAAGATGGATTCATCCGTGTCATAGACTATGCTGAGTGGATCTCTAACATTGTACCTATTTCAAAACTAGATGGTTCTATCAGAGTGTGCACGAACTTTAGAGATGTGAACAGAGCATGCCCTAAGGATGATTTTCCACTGCCTAACATTAATATGATAGTGGACATGACTGCGGGCTATGAAATGTATTCCTTAATGGATGGCTTTTCTGGGTACAACCAAATCAAAATTGCTCTAGAAGATCAAGAGAAAATAGCTTTCACATGTGTGTGGGGAACCTTCTATTGGAATGTTATGCCAGTCGGACTCAAAAATGCTGGAGCTACATACCAAAGAGCAATGACATCTATTTTTCATGATATGATGCATAGAACAATGGAGGATTATGTTGATGATACCTTAGCAAAATACATGATTAGAACTGAACATCTAACAAACTTGAGCATGATCCTCGACAAAATGGAAAAATTTAGTCTTCGACTAAATCCAAAAAAATGTGCTTTTGGAGTCACTTCTGGAAAGCTCCTATGATACATTGTCTCCAAGAAAGGCATTGAAGTTGATCTGGCTAAAGTCAAGGCTATAATAGAAATGCAACCTCCCACAAATATCAGTCAAATGAGGATGTTGCAAGGCAGAGTTCAATCTATCAGAAGATTCATATCACAGCTAGCAGACATATCACAGCCTTTTACAAAAACATTACATAAAGGTGTGACCTTTGCATAGAATGAAAAATGCGAGAACAACTTTAACCATATCAAGAAGTATCTATCAAATCCACCTATCTTGATGCCTCCTATTCATGGGAAGCCATTGATCTTATATGTCTCCGCAACAGATACATCAATAGGGGCATTGCTAGCACAGCATGATGAGAACAAAAATGAAAGAGCCATCTACTATATAAGTAGAACATTGGTGGCATATGAAAAGAACTATTCTATGATTGAGAAAGCTTGTCTCGCTGTGATCTTTGCATCACAAAAACTGAGACATTACATGTTAGCTCATACCACTCATTTGGTAGCTAAGATTGATCCATTGAAGTACCTACTAAGCAAAGCTACCCTCATAGGTAGACTAGCTAAATGGGTCATAATTTGACATTGAATATGTTGAAAGAAAAGCTATCAAAGGATAGGTCATTGCTAATCAATTAGTTGAAGCACCATTGTTTGATGATACACCCATGCAAATGGAATTTCCTGATTCCTCTATCATGCACTTCTCTTCTAGAGAATGGCAGTTATTCTTTGATGGCTCCTACACACAAAATGGATCTGGAGCAGGCATATTGTTCATCACTCCTCAAGGATACTCGATACCCAAAGCATTCAGACTAAAATTTCCTTGCACAAACAATATTGCTGAATATGAGGCACTTCTCAATGGTATGAAAATGGCAATACAGTGGAGAGTTACAGAGATGCACATCCATGGAGACTCACAATTGGTTATCCATCAAGTCAATGATGTGTACCAAACCAAAGATGAAAAGCTCATTCCTTACAAGAGAATGGTAGATGATTTAAAGAAATACTTCATCTCTATCACATTTGAGCAAATACCTAGAATGGAGAATAAGGCTGCTGATGCAATGGCGACACTATCTACTCTCTTACAGCAGCCCGAACATGAGCTATGCTATGAGTTCCTGGTGGAAGCCCTATCCTATCCTGCATATGACTCCCCTGAAACCCGCATGATCTGCACTGTTGTAGGTTATGATTCATCTTGCTACAAAAATCTATTTTCCTATCTCCACGACCAAATCATCCCTGAGTCCTTTAACCATTTTGAGAAATGAAACCTTATCCAATCTGCATCCCGATATGTCATCATTGGTAATGATCTGTACAAACAAGGTCTAGATGGTACACTGCTTAGATGTTTAGAACGGGAAGAGTCTCAACGTGCATTAGAGGAAGTCCATGAGGGTATATGTGGGTCGCACTCAAATGGTTTAACATTAGCTTGAAAACTTATTAGGGTTGGGTACTATTGGCCTGAAATGGAGAAAGAGGCTATTAAATTTGCTAAAAACTGTCAACAATGTCAAGTACATGGCAACTTGATTCATGCTCTAGGGAGAGATCTGATTCCCTTTACTACACAATGGCCTTTTCAACAATGGGCATTTGATCTCATAGGTGCTATCCATCCGCACTCTGCTAATGGACATACCCATATAATCACAGCCACAGATTATTTTACAAAATGGGTAGAAGCAGTTCCTCTAACACAAGCAACGGGGAAACAGATCTCTATGTTCATCCTGAACTACATCATTTGCAGATATGGGATCCCTCACTCTATAATCACAGATAATGGGGGACAATTCAAAAATAAGGATCTAGATGACTTATGTGCTAAATTCAAGATTACACAACATTGGTCTTCTATTTACTATCCTCAAGGGAATGGACAAGCTGAGGCTTCAAACAAAAATCTCTTGAAAATCTTGCATAGAATAGTGAATAAAACAGGAAGAGACTGGCATCTCATGATCAATCCAGCTCTCTAGGCATACAGAACTAGTATCAGAACACCTACAGGGGCTACACCTTTTGCTTTAGTTTATGGGTCTGAAGCAGTACTGCGTATTGAGGTTGAAATCCCATCACTCAGAATCAAAATGCATGGACTTATCACTGATGAAGACTACAGAGTGTCTAGGTTACAAGAATTGGAATTACTAGATGAGCGTAGGTAAGTAGCGTATGATCATCTCAAAGTGTATCAGAAAAGAATGTCTAGAGGCTACAACAAGAAAGTCAGACACAGAGAATTTCAGGTTGGTGATCTAGTCTTGAGAGAAAATCCTAAAAATCAATCACATCGAGAACGCAAGGGGAAGTTCGAACCCAATTGGCTGGGTCCCTTTGTTATCACTGCTACTTTTGGCTCTGGTACCTATCAACTCTCAACGATTGAAGGAGAACAGCTCTGAGAACCAATCAACATTCTCCATCTGAAGAAATTCTACACCTAAGGCATTCAGTCTATGGTTAAATATCCTAAAAAAATCTTAAAAATCAAAAAAAGTCCTGAAAAAATGAACATCTTGGTGAAAACCTAGCAATAGGCGCCTTGATGATTCACAAAAAAATTGAAAAATATCAAAAATTCAAAAAAAATTAAAAAATGAAAAATACAAAAAATGAAAAAAAAGAAAAAGTGCCTTGGTGAAAACCTGGAAACAGGCGCCTTGGTAGCAAAAATAGAATCTCTACCAAGATGGTGAAAACCCGGCAACCGGGCACCACTTGTTCAAAATGCTCCATCTATCAACACAATCTTGGTCTTTGCCAGCTTTCAGTCTTGCTTTAGTTTGTACATATCTCCCGATTTTTTTCTGCATATCCTGGTTTCAATAAGTCGGTCTGTACACCAATCAGCTCAAGCGTCTGTATCCTATCAATGTTCAAATTTGGGGGCAATCAATGTCATATCCTATGGTCTCCCATGTATCTTAGACATTTCCTATCTAGTCAGAGTCCTTTGAAGCTTCCAGTTGAGTCAGTCTGTCTGTCTCGTCTCCAGAAAAGATTTTGCATCTACAACAATCAAACATCAAAACTCAACTGAAAATAATTTGTGTTTTTCATGCTTTTATCTCCTTGTATGCTTGCTGATCCGCATTGAGATTTTTGCATATTGTGTCCCTTCAAGCTCTTCGATGATGTCCTTTACAGGATTTAGAGGGTGATGACTAGGGGCATAATCTTTTCTTTGTCTTCTGCTTGTATGTGAAAATCTAACAACTTTAGAAATTCTGGATTGAAATGGTGTCCGACTGTAAGAGCCTCTATCTCAAATTGGATGGCCATGCGTACCTCGACCATTGATACCCAAAAAATTCAAGGATGTTTGATCTAACTATTATCTTTTTAAAGTAAATTTTTTCTCCTATTGTGAAACGCGATCTTGCCTAAGGAGGTGAATGATAAAGGGTCACCACGGGTAATTCAATTGGATTTAGAATGATCTCTTGACTGTTTGATGTGTTTTCCATGCAAGGTGTACTCAGGTCATCACGACATTTATGTTTTGATGCTTATATAAATTGCTATATCAAAATGGACATGATATTCAGGTCATCCTAGCGTTTGTGCCTTGGTGCTTATATCTAATCCAACATTCTGAATACAAATCAATATTCATATGTCCATGGTTGTATAACCAATGGGTGTTGTATTGATTCTTGTGCATACAAATCGATATGCATATGTCTATGGTTTCATGGCTAGTGAGCATTGTATTGATTTATCCGGTTACCTAAAAGTTCAATGATGATAACAAATCGACATATGATCAGTGACTAGGTCCTAGGTCTTAGGTTGCATTTCATCTTGCATGTCTCTTTGCATTTTGCATGTTTGCATGATCTCACAATGGCTAAATAAACTTCGAAGCTTAAATGATTCTCCACTCGCATCTTCCAATCTAACAAGAGCTGAATCCCACACGAAGGTTCCTCCAACAAAATAGCAAGTAGAATCCTTTTTCGGGATCAAAATCAAAATTTGAGATCATTCATATTGTCAACTACTTGCATAATCAACCTTCAATCATAGTAGAAATCCATTTTTCAACTTAACTGATTATCTTACATCAAACTATCAAAATTTCAACTTGGTCAACTATGGTCAACTCATGATCAAACCTAGTCCACCTTGGTCTCCAGGACCTCTAAACGATGCAGAATGCATTCACCAGACGTGTTTAACCACTTCTCAAATCAATTAACATGCTTCTAAACTCTCAACACTGACTTTTCTTGTCAGATTTCAATTTTAATCCCGAAGGGGGCATGGTATTGCATATCATTCAAAGTCTGTAATCAAATTGGAAATCAATATCTTTCATCAGTAATCAAGACAATAATCACATCTAGTTACTGATTCATCAAAAGTCCTCATCGCTCGAGGCAAATCTATCATCACTTGGGGCATATCAGATTCATCAAGATCCATATCAATCTGGTATTCTCCTAATCTTGTAAACTGTATCAGTTTTTGCAACCATCGGATCATAGTGTTCTTTCCTTGGTTCTTAGGCAACTGAAGGATTCAGATGTGATACCTGCTAGTTCTGCTAAGACAATAGAGTCTAGAATGGGTCACTCACTTCTTATCAATCCTAAGGTTCAGAATCAGGTATTTTGACACTTTTTCGCAATCATCAGTTCATTGCTACTATAGTAAACATTATCTTTGGTCATTTAGGACCTCCTATCTCAATATCTTTCAATCGATTTCTATCTTGAGATCGATTTATCTTTTGAATCAGTTTCATATCTTTATCAAACACAGACTATCTTTGAACCACTGCACTTCGCACAGTAATTCAAAGAGGGGAAAAATGTAATACCCCAAAAATGGGCTATAAGTTCATTAATATCCTACATCTTCAATTCGAACAAAATCGACATCAAAGTCCTAACCTAAGGCACATCTAAACATCATTGAATCATAATTGATTATCTTAAATTCTACATCGGGGAATATTCCTAGTAATATTCCTAATCATCATAATTATCTTTAATTGTATAATTATTTGGCAATAAATCACATTTATCCTAAAATTTGATTATTTAAATATTTTGCATATTTAATTAATTAGATTTAATATTTGCCACTTAATTGTATAATTAAATTTAATTCTATCTATTATTAATTGTATTATTTAATTTTGACAATAAATCTAATATCATATGAATAATTGATTAAATTCTTATTTAATTAATTAAAGCATGTTGTCATTATTTAATAATATAATTTTTAATAAAAGTTTGGTAAAATAGTTAATTAACCCATAAATTAATTATTTTATTTCAAAAAGCAGTTAAGTTGAGAATAAATCACTTTATTTATTTATTAAATCATAATTATCCATGTGCACATTCAAGGACCAGTTAAACTCAAAATTGAAAAATCAATGCAAGTTGTTAGCTTTTTGAAACTCAACATCTTTTCAAATATTAAAGTTGATCTAAACTTCTAATTCAAGTTGAACTATGCTTTTGCATGATTTTTGTGACTTAATTATCTTTATTTAAAAATAACTCAAAAATCAAGTTGAGTTATTTGAGTGATTTATGGCTTTTTCTCATGCACCTCCAAAGCCTTGGATTTCTATAAAAACAAGGCTCAGCTCTTCATAATTCATCTCATATTTTGCACAATCACGCTAGAGAATTGGAATTGAAGAATCAAAGCTCTTGCGAATCGACATCTTTGTGAGATCAATCTTATTTTTGCATTCATAGCATATCAATTTTCAATAGCATTCATAGCATATCAATTTCATCTAGCATAAATTCATATCGGTTTTTATCATTCTTATTGCATAGAAAATATAAAAAATATAGATTAATTGCATTCAATTTCATATCCATCTTTTGCATTCAAATCCTTCATTTAGGTGTCGTCTAGGTCACTGATCTCGATTACAATCTGAGAACATTAATCTCGCACCTACTAGAAGGCAGTAAATCGCTTGGTTAGATAGTTTTCAATTTTGCATGATTTTGATTATAGCTAACCTCTAATATTTTACTGAAGTGTTGTGTCTACAGATCAGGTACAATTTTCACACACACAGTCTTCACTGCAGACTCTTTGGATAGGCAAATAGCTTTGTTTTCAAAAACTAGATATGTGCAAACTTCAATTTTTCCTCCTTCCCAACCGGCCTTAGGTAGTGATGTAGTTAATAACCATTCTTCGGCCAAGGCATGAAGGGCTCCAAAATCTTTGATTATACCTGCAAATAATCTCAAGGATATTTGATCTGCTATGAATAGAGGAAGATTATTGGGGAACAGCCATGCCCTAGGAGGCCCTTTGATACAGGGAAGGAAGATATCAGATGGATTAAAGCTAGAAACCACAGGAGCTATAGGAAAACCTCTTCTTACCCTATATATGAAGCATAACCCCTACACCTTCAAAACTAATTTGACACTCTCACAAATTTGGAGCAACATCCCAATCCTAAACCCGCTCCCTCTCATTGGCGTAGAGAAATGGCTTCAAAGGAAAGTATTGTTCAGACTCCCATTTTGACCCAATCCCCAGTAAAAACTTATACCCCCCACATAAGAGAGGAATTTCAAATCAATCTAAGACCAATTATCAATCTACCCTAACCTCTAAAATCATCCCCTACTCTCCACCCCACCGCAGACCAATATCGCAATCACCCATGTGGATTGAAGTAGAGGACGGTATAATTGAACAATCCCAGGAATTGATGAAACTTAAGGGAGTTTTCTTTAGATGGAATGGCTATGGAGTCCCTGCAACCAGGATAGCAGATTGGTTCATGAGTAATCTCAAAGATCAGGTAAGTATTTATCTTCTCTCAGATGAATTCTTGTTTATTTACTATTATAATATAGAAACTAAGGAAAAATTTATGGAGAATAGATGACCTAAATATTTAGGGTTTGATTTTACAATTTTAGATTGGATCCTGTCATTTAACCCTAAAAATATTTGAGGCATTTCAGTGTTTGAAGCGATAAAACTAAATAATTTTCCCTTGGAGTATTCTAACAAAATCATTCTTAAACAGATTGGGAATAGGATAAGACTTTTTGTAAGATCTTTAGCCACTAAATATCCCCAATTAGAAAATATTATCATAGTAAGAATGGATATTTCAATCAAATCTCTCCCCCCAAACTTAGTTTGAAGCAACTCAAATAAGTTTTTTGTAAACCCTATCATTATGTTAGATATAGCCAGGGATTTTAAACAATCTCATAAGAGTATTAGGTCATTCCATCCATGGGTAGTTCCACCCAAGGATATTGTCATCCATCTAAATGAAGTGGGTGGTGGATTCATGATTAAACTTCTAGCTAATTCTCCTACGAAGAACTTAACAAGGCAGAAATCTCCAGGATTGAAAGAAATTTCTCAAACTCTCCCCTCAAAAGTTCCAGTGGTAGAAAAGAAGCAACAATTACCTAAGAGGAACATCCCCTTCCTATCAAAGGAAATTTTCATTTCTAAAGATAATCTGAACAACTAGAAGGAGGAGGGAATCATTTTTTATGAGCTTAAAACTTCTCTATCACCAGATAAAAGTAAGTCAAAGGAAATGAAATTCAGAGGTGAAAAAGATTTGAGTAACAGAGCTAATGGAAATATGGATGAAGAAATAGCCAATGATAGAATGGCTCAAGTAAAGATAAAATCAATTAATCACAAGGATGGAGGAAGGAGTGTTGACAACTTCACAGCACATCAAGAATTGGAATCTGGAGACAAGAACAATTTGAGAAACAAAGTTTCAGCAAACCTTTTGGCCCCTACAGATAAGGAAGCAATAGAAGGAAGTATGGGAATCCCATCAAGATAGATTTATTCAGGGGAAAAAGAACCTGGTAAATGAATATATTCAAAGGACAATAAAATTGAGGAAGAAGTCAAGATAATTTTAGATTATCTAGGAGAAACAGTAACAGAAGAATTAATGGACCAATTCCTTGATGAGATCTGTGATAAGGAAGAACTGGACCTTTAGAAAGAGCTCCTTATTGAAGGTATCATGTCAAAAGAGATGAATAGGGAAGGTATTGTGGAAGAAATGTTAATTGACCTAAAGAATAGGGAAACTCAAGATTCAGATTCTTTGGGGATTACCCTCTTTAAGGATAGTCAAAGTTCTCTGAATAGTGCAAAAAGATCAAAGAAAAGGGGGAGGAAACTGAATGCTAAATTGAGAGAGAAAGAAGGTGAGGCTACAGGGTAGGTGAAAATCACATCACTTCTTTATGCTGGGAAGGGGAAGATCCTTCCCACAGAGCTATAAATATCCTTACTTGGAATGTTAGGGGCATGAACGCCCCTAACAAGCAGTGATTAATCAAATGTTGCATTAATACCTATAATCCAAAAATTATTTTAATTCAGGAAACAAAGATGGATAACATAGAAATGCTTAACTTTAAAAGGAAATTAGGAATTAGAGAACTTATAGCCTCACTGACAATAGGAGCTTCTGGAGGCCAGGCCATTATCTGGGATCCACGATGCCTTTCAGTTGACATTATAGAAATAAGATAATTATGGATGAGCAGCCTTGTAAGAAACTTTAGAAATAATTTAATTTTTAACATTATTAATGTATATGGTCCAATACAAAATAAAGATAAGTTAAGAGTTTGGCAATAAAATTGAATCCTTTCTCAACCATAGCTCAAACTCACTTTGGATTCTAGGAGGAGACTTCAATGTCATAACAAAAACATCAGAGAAAAGAGGGGGAAGTTGCTCACTTCCCATAGCCGCTAAGGACTTTTCCAACTGGGTGGAAAGGATTTCCTTACTAGAAATCCCTACAGAGGACAACTCCTTCACATGGAATAATAGAAGACAAGGTTTTTGTAACATAGCAGAAAAATTGGATAGATTCTTCCTCAAAGGCAGTCTGATAAATACCGATCATTCCTTAGAGACCAAGATCCTTCATGTCTCAAGATCTGATCATTATCCAGTATTGCTAAACATCCATGTGGAAGTAAAGCCAAAAAAAAGTCCCTTTAAATTTGAACAAGCTTGGCTTAGAGACCCATATATTCTAAACCTAATTGAACAATGGTGGACTATGTTGGTGCCTTCTCCCAACTCTGTTTTTCTCCCCAAAATTTTGAAGAAATTTGTTGTCTTTTCATCGTAATAAACCCTCTGTAAAAAAAAATTTCCAACGATATTAGGGTTTATTATGTCTTTGCATCAAAAGAGAAAGAAGTTAGGGTATAAAGTCTTGGAACTAGCCGTTGCATTTTAAAAAGAAACCCTAGTTTTCTTTTTTTTTTAGTGACTTTCTATTTCTTTGTTACTTTTTTGAAGTCACTTAAACTTTTTAAAAAGCATGTGTGCTTTAATATTTACCTTGGTCACCAGGTCGCGTGATATTCTTAGCATACTTCTCTTTATCTCCCGATCACGAGAAATCCTCTAGTCTCCAAGTCGCCAGATAAAAGAAGCATATTCTCTATCTTCCTGAGACCTAGCGGTGAATGTTAGTCGTGCAATCTCCAAATGTTTTATAATCTTCTTGTGACTTAATTTATTAAGTGGACAGACTATAGTCACCAAATCTCTGAATCAGAAGTTGCCTAAGTCAGGTGATCTCAAGATAAAAGACTCAAAACATAAAACATCTAGCGATTATGAGTTCTACAATAGTCATTGATTCTCCAGAAGAAAAATCAAATGACATTCCCTTTAGTCGCCAGATCTTGGAAAAATAGTCAACAAGCTATAAAGATTAAAAAGATCTAGTGACTACCGTCTGATCTCTTTAATGAACTTCTCATCTAACAGTTATCCTTTAGTCACTAGAAAACCCGTGATGTCACTATTTCTTTCTAAGACCTAGCGACTACCGTTAGATGAAGATCGGGTGGCTCATATTTAATTTCAGAGAAGGGAATGAGTTATTCAGCGATCAGGAGACTTCCTTTAGTCACCAGTTTGCTAGATGTCTACTTCAGTCAGGTGATTGCTGAATAAAACTTAAAAGGAAATAATCTTCTCGCGACTTGTAGAAAACTATAGTCGCGTAATCTCAGATAGCTAAAGTTTGAAAGAATGAACTAAGCTTAGTCGCCAGATCTTAGATAGAAGAAATTTTATCAAGTGACTTAGAAAAACTATAGTCGCGTCATCGCTAAGAGAAGTAAATTAATAGAAGGAAAGGCTCAGTCGCGTGATCGCTAGGAAATAATTGAGAGACATAAAACATCTGGTGACTTCGAGAAACTATAGTCACCATATCTCAATTAGAAAATTATGTGGCAATGGCTTAGTCGCTTAATCTTAGAATGAGGAAATACATTCCCACGACTAGAAGGAGAGACTATAGTCACTGAATCTCAGAATATTTAGAAAGGCACCAGATTTATTACAAGACTTTGAATTTCCTTCAGTCGCTAGGTCGCCAGAAGATGAAATTTAAAAATATGTCACCTCTCGATGACGGCTGAGACATTAAGTTGTAGAGCACGCAATCTTAATTACAGAAGTGACATTGTTGTAGGGAACCAAGTTATAATCAATTCTTCACCGTTAAAACTCAGAAGTTGGTCATTATCTCATTTCTACCAGGTTTTTGAGCAATGAGAGAGCAGAACATTTCCAAAGCGAAGAACATTTAAGCAACCAAAGCTTTTGGTGATCACAGAGCTTACGAAAGACCAGAATTTGTAGAGTGAGCAAGAATTTTCAACAGCAATCATCATGAGTCAGACTACAGTTGGCACCCCGTCAGCCAGTAGGGCAACCGCACAACAAAAGGTTAGTTTTTCTGACGAATTCATTGAATTGCTACCTAGTTCTACCCAAAATAAGAAGATTAGTGATGATGTCTTCTCTGATGTCTATTCACAATGTGGGGATGCTAAGACTCATAATGTACCAGCCATGAATTTGTTCTACTACTTCCAGAAGAATCAAGATAGGCCTATCCCTGTGTCTAACCTGTGGACTTCAGGGTTTGCAAAGACGATTGTCCCTGATATATTTTTTAACATTGATCTTCTTGTGTCCTTGGCTGAATGATATGACACCCTTTCTAAGACAATTAGAAAGATGGATGGTTCTTCTTTGATAACCCTCGATAGAGGAGTGTTCATGAGGACTTTCGGGATAGATGTCCCTATGGCCATAGAGATTAACTTGCAATCTCTAGAAAACAAATATGTGAGGGAGTCTGGGGGTGTTACAACTGCTATTCAATCCCATGTCCCTAAGGGAAATAGAAACTATATTGCACCCATGCCAGGAGGCCTCCCCTATGCATTTAAGGATTTAAAATTCAATATGAAATACATTGCATATGGGTTATGTAGAGTTCTAGGTACTCATGCTCCTAAAGAGAGGATTTCTCCTAAAATTTTGATGTTAGTAATGGATTCCCAATCATGCCACACTAGTCATGGGTATGATTACATTGGATACTGTATCCAGAAGATGCATGCGGGTTTAGAAATGATAAGAAAGAAGCAATACCCTCCCAAATTTTTGCACTACTCCATGCTGATGCATCTTATCTTCTACCATAATGTAAATATGTTTAGTCGGCAACATTTAAAACCTAAATTTCAATGGAATGGCCAACCTAACCCTCTACAGTCCTGGTTAGATGTCTAGAGTCCAACGGCCCTTAAGCATAATTTTTGTATTTTTGAGAATATAATAGTAGATGCTATTCTTATCCACTTGGGTGTGAATTCTTCAAGAATTCCTATCAGAACCTTGTAACTTCTTAGACCAATGGAATATGTAGATAAGTGGAAAGATAATCATGATCACAATTGGAGTGATTTCTATTTGAGAGAAGGGTATACATTGATAAGGGTCTATGGATGCCCACAACCACCCCACATTTTGCCTAATAATGTTCCCCCCAGGATTGCAGCCCTTGAGTTCATTTGGCAACTCATGCTTGTAGATAAAGAGCATCTAGTCCTGTACAGAAAGGGTACATTCACCCCTAGGCATTTCAAATTAGCCAATTTAACAATTGGAAAAGGGGCTTTTGAGAAGGTTAACACATATTTGTTACAATTTATGATGCCTGCTACACATCCTAGATTTGTTGATCCCGAGGGATTTTTGGCTGCTGCTAGGAGATATTACACTCCTACCATCCCTCTTAATAAAACTCATGATGTGTCCTATGAGGAGGATGTAGTTAGAAATATTCTTGATGAGGATGAGGCTAAGACAAGGTCTTGGCAGCTGGATCAATTATTCCAGCTAGAGAAATCCATGAGAAGAAAAGATGTCAATTTTGGAGGATTTTACCCTACTCTGCCATATCTCCAAAGATTAGAGATGATGATGAAGAATTACAATGTTCTAATGGAGCAAGGGGAACAACTGATTGAGGATAAATTAGAAACTTTAAAAAAAAAGAAGAAGCACTCCTCATTAGAATATGAAGAAGATAGTGAAGGGGGGTATTCTATTCATAGTTACCCTTCCCAAGAACTTCCTCCTGATGCCCCTCAAGAAAGAGGGGATGAAAATGAGATAGTTGATTTGACTGAGGTTCCTTGCTCTCATAATGAGGTAGAACCACCTACTAAAAAGTAGAGATTAATGATAGGAGAGTCATCACAGGCAAGGCCTGCTGAAAAAAGAGATATGGTTGCTGCTGTCATCCCTGGCCAAACAACTTATGACCATGAAATTAGAAAAAGGGTCAGGGAGGAAAAGAAAAAGAAGAAGGAGATAGTTGAGGAAGTAGAATTTCCTCTTGCTATGTGCATAGATGAGAGAATCCAGCAGAAAGAGGATTTTCTAAAAGATGATGAATTCATCAAGACTCGTGAATTCAAAGATTTCCTCCTCTGACACAAACAGTGGCAAGTAGCCTCCACGGTACAGATTGGAGAAGATGGCCAGATTCTCACTAAGGCCTTAGAAGCAATAAAGGATTATGATCCAGAGAATGAAGAGATAACCCCTGAAGAGGCTAGGAGGTTAGTAAAAGATGGTAATATGTTATTATTACCTGGATGGGATTTGGCCTCTGCATTTATTATTGATCAAATAAGGAGACAGGAAGATATTACCCTGACTTTAGAAAAGTAAGTGGGAGATTTAATAAAAGGGTTCAGACATAGCCCAAAGAATAAGGCATTAGCCATGTGGAGCCTCTACCCCAAGGACAAAAAGCCATCAATTTTGAATATAAAAGAGCAGATGGATGGGGATAAGATGATTTGGTCTATCCAAAATACAGGGGACTTAGAAATTTCCCAAATTTTGACTAATTTTGCCAAATTGAATGAAGACAAGACCAAACAACTATCAGAAAGACATCAAAAATTGTATGATGATTACACTGCTTTGGTCAAAGACAGGGAGTTGCATATAATAAAGGAGAAAGAATTTGAAAAACTAGTTGATGAATTAAAAGTTAAAATAATAAACATGGAAGCTACACCTCCACCTCCTCCTAAAGAGGTTGTAATTGAGAAAGAAGTACAAGTAGTACGTGAAGAAGGTATTGCTTTTTCAGAAGAAATTGAAGAAAGTAAAAATAAAGCAATTGTACAGACATTGCTAGAAATTTTGCAGCATAGGATTTTGAAGTTAAAAGAAAAAGTTGAGGCAATCTACGCTACCTATCTCAAGTTGCTAGAGTTGCAACTAGAAGTAAATAATTGCATCTCAATTTTGAATTCTTTTTATGTAATTTGATCAGTAAGGACTCCACTTTTTGAAAGGTTAGTAGCGGTACAACCTTTTAGGCCAGATATACCTGAGGAAGTACTGCAGGTAGGGGAAGAAATAAATAGAATAAAGACTCTTCTCCCATTATTCAAAGGAAAAGCCAAGTTAGTGGAAACAAAGTTAGCATTTTTGGAAGAAGAGGCCAATAAATTCATTCCTAAGATAGTACAGAATTTCCCATGGCCTTCAGAAGATAAAGTAGCTTCGTGGGATGAATCAACAAAGCCTAAAATACCTAAGTCCACTGTAGTAGACCTTGATCTTCTAGATGATTAAAAAGGCATCCTGATGTTGACACATATTTTGAGGGTAGGGGTGATCAGTTTTCTTGAAGGTTGGTGAGGGTTAGCTGAAGTTGGCGGTCACCAACTTTCTTTATGGCTACTACAGGGTTATTAATTCTTTCAAGCAAAGGTGTCAACAACAATAGCGGAGGATGCTGCAAGCCAAGGATTCTTTACCTTTCCACCTCCTGATTGTACTGCATTTTGTTTTTTATGCTCTAGGGTTAGGGTTTTGACCATCTGAAGCTTGTTGCATTCCCATCTTTTTAGGGGAATTCCAAGATGGTCAAACCATATATATATATATATATATATATATAGTTTTAAGACTTTCTTTTAGAGAGAGGTGAAAATATAGAATAAAAAAAAACTTGTTGCTCCGAGACAGACTTTTACAATTTTTGTCTGGTTTCTTTGAGTAAAGAATTTTGAATATATTACTGTAAATTTGATTTCAATATGAATACAGTGCAATTTCTGCCTTATACTGTTCTTGTCTCTCTATCTTGTATGCTTACTCTTGTATGTTTTATGTGTTAGGCATTTAAAATATATCTGGTGTGGCACAGATTTATGAGTTTCTTTCAAGGGAAGAATTAAAATTTCTCATAGTTTGTTCCTAGGAGTAATTATATTCGTGGAAATTTGATGATAATGATATCGGGTTAAAAGAATGGTTTGTAAGGCAATCTGTTTGAAATTGTATGATATGCAAGGCATGTTAATGTATTGTTTTTGAATTTCTTTTGCAAGTATATGTTTAGATTCCTTTTGCCCAATAGATAAGGCACTGGTCTAGATTGTTTGTTTCAACTTTACATTCTATCTTTCAACTCAGAAGTTAAAATAAATTTGAAAATCTTTTATGATTTATTACTTTGATGTTTAAAATTTTCTTGAATATGATTGATTAAGGTTGTTTCTAGGATTCAATCTTTTATTCTACTGATTCTAAAAAGAGAGAATCATAAAAGTTATCCCTCCTTAAAAGGAAGAAGGATGAAAGTCCTTATACCATTGATTTCTGCTGTAG
Source organism: Chamaecyparis obtusa (assembly GCA_027943335.1). NCBI lineage: Eukaryota > Viridiplantae > Streptophyta > Pinopsida > Cupressales > Cupressaceae > Chamaecyparis > Chamaecyparis obtusa. The sequence goes on from BSBK01005632.1 coordinate 250,714, forward strand.
TTTCAAGTCATAGTTTCTCAAAATAGTTCAGTAGGGCTATATCAAGGTAGCAAATCAGTGTCCACCTTACAAAACTATATTTACAGTCATCTATCAAGGTAATACCTACCTGGGTGTGTGTGGAACTCAAAAATGAAGAAGGATCTTATCCAATCCTTAGCAATTAGGCTTTTCTTGTAAACTTGGACCCCCTTTTATCTAAGATCTAACCTGAGACAAGAAAAACCCCTAACAAATTGGTGACTCTGCTGGGGATCAGAGATAATAATTATAAGTAAATGGTGCAGGTTTCAAGTTGAACTAGACTCCTGACCTACCTATTTTAATCAGTTGATATCTCTGGTGTTATAAATTAGTATACATAACGTGGGTATGAGTTGAGCTTAGACTCTTGGCCGGCTTATCACTCATCCAGTGGACTCCATTACAAGAATATAGCAATCATTCTTTCTAAGGTTTCAGATTATCTCACATATTGTGGGTGGTGACTCTAAGCATCTCTGTAACCAGTACTTAAAAAATTTATGAGTTTCAAAAATACAAGATCTTATAGTAGGGAGCACCCTGACGAAAGTTTGCAAGGTGGGCTTCCTACTCCATCTAGAAGAAACCAGGGTAAGAAAGACAAAGATACCAATGATATGTCTATGACTTGGAGACAGAGAGGGACCCCTAGGTTACACAATATTCCTCCTCCTAGTCAAGAAGGAAATGCCTTAGAATATGAGGAGGTGACTGGTGTACCACCTAACCAGTATGAAGAATATTATTCCCCTACGGAAAAAGAGGGTGAAAGAATACTCCAGAATAGGAAGGTGAATCCAAGTGGGAAGCATAGGAGGGAAGGAAGGTCTAGAAGTAAAAGTAGAAGTGGTCAAGACTTTCTTCCTCCTTTCACCCATGGTTCTTCATTGCCCTAAGGCCCTCATGTGTTGGAAACAATTGTCTAAAGGAAATTGCTACTCAAATTATGTATTGTCTTTGATGTCACACAATGTCATAGTCCACAGCAATTAGTTCCTACTGAGTAAGGTCAGTCTGCTAGACAGGAATATTAGTGTCTACCGAGTCCACTCGGTTATCAAAGAAAATTTAGTGTTTACCGAGTTCAGTCGGTCATCAAAGGAAATTCAGTGTTTACCGAGTTCAGTCGGTCATCAAAAGAAATTCAGTGTTTACTGAGTTCAGTCGGTTATCAAAGAGAATTCAGTGTTTACCGAGTTTAGTCGGTTATCGAAGGTAAAGGATTGTCGGTGTTTACCGAGTTCCCTCGGTCTCTGAAAGATTATAGAAAGTTATGGTCACCGAGCACTGTCGGCTCTTGAAGGATTTTTGCAAATAGAGTTTGCTTAATTCAACCGACTGTTATACTAAATAATGTCGATTTGACAAATCTAAAATCATATAAATAAAAGGTCAAATGTGAAAAATAAACAAGAAATATAGCAGAAGATTTACAGAAGAAAAGATAGGAAAGGTGTGTGCGAATTTGTGAAGGATGTTCAGATATCCTTGAGGTGCAGCATAGATTTATTTGATCAGGAAGGATCACACATATGCAGAACAGAGATCTGTAATCAGCAAGGCAGTTGCATTATTATACAGGTCATTTTTCATTGTTACCTTCTTATCATTGTAACAGTGAATTCTAAATCTCTTAACTGAGTTGGTTTAACAACCATATTGTAAATCCTCTAACAAGGTGACAATTCCATTGAATTGTTTTCAAGACCTCTTACCAGGCCACTCCTAGCAGGGTGTTTAAATCCTCTAACAAGGTCACACCTAACAGTGTGTTTTGTAACCTTTTACCGGGTTGGCTTCTAACCGGGCATCACTTCAGAAAAGTGAAAATCAGTATCTAGATACATTGGTGGTTTTTCCCATATTAGGTTTCCACATTAAAATCGTGTGTCTCTTGTGTTCTCAATTGCTATCTTAATCATACACCAGTGCTGATGAATATCTAAAAGATAATTTTGCTAATACTTTCTGCATCTTCAAAGTTACTGCAATCTATTTACCGAGTGCTAAAACAGATAACATTGTTAAGATATCCTAAGGGATCTGGAAAGAATTAATTGTGAAGTGTTTTATGGTTGACTGATTCACCCCCCCCTCTCAGTCACTTCATCCATATTCCATCAATTGGTATCAGAGATTTTGGTGCTTGCAGGAAGGGTTTGAGGGACCTAAGCTAAAGATCAGGATGTCTTACAAGAGGGAAATTCCAAAGCTCAACAGAGATAACTTTTCAGCATGGCAAGGTCTCATGCGACTTCATCTGGCTTCCATTGGTGATTCAGGATGCAAATACATTGATGAAGAATACACAATTCTTAATGGCGCATTAACTATTGAAGACATTGTAGATAAAAAGACTCACAACACCATGATGATAGACATTGCATCTGCTCTCATCTATGAAGAATTTGATGATATTAAAGACTGCACTACTACATATGAAATGTGGATGGCACTGAAGAAAATATATGGCAGTGATGCAAATGTGAAAAGAGCCAAAGCAGAAAGCCTAAGAGGACAGTTTGACAAGATGAATATGAAGGAAGATGAAAACATTGCAAAATATGTTGAAAGAATCAAAGCAAGTGTAAGTGCAATTAGAGCTTCTGGAGGAACAATCTCAGATGAAACTGTTATAAGTAAGGTACTCAGAACATTACTCCCTATCTATGCAATAAGAGTATCAGCTATTCAAGAAAGAAGATGTGAAACAAACCACAATATAACTTTGGATGCTTTAGTTGGAAGATTGACAGCCTTTGAATTAGACAACTATGACAACTATGTTCCTAGTTCCAAAAATATTGAATCAGCATTTGAGGCCAAGGTTTCACTAAAGAAGAACAAGAAAATTAAAGAAGTTCAGTCAAAAAGTGAAGAAGTATCAGAAGAAAGTTTTGATAGTGATCTTGAAATTGTAGAAGCATTACTTGCAAAGAAGTATTCTAGAGGGAAAGGTAAATATAAAGGTAAAACTCCTTTAATCTATTTTTCATGTGAAGAAATTGGACATATTGCAGCTAGGTGCCCAAACAAGCAAGTCAAGGAAGAGAAGAGAAGTCACAAGTACTATGGCAAAAAGAATTTCAAATCATTCAAGGATAAAGGTAAGAAAACATGTTTTATGGCTAAAGATTCTGATGATAGTGAAGAAGAAATTGTCTTTATTGCTATAAAGGATGAATCTGATGATGATGAAAATAAGATGGCACTTATTTCTCATATAAGCAAAGATGATATATGGATAATAGACAGTGGATGTTCACACCACATGACTGGTGACAAGACAAAATTTGAATATCTAGAAGACTGTGATAGTGGTAATGTAAGATTTGGAAACAATGAACCTTGTTGTATAAAAGGAAAAGGAAGAATCTCATTAACCAAAGAACTCATATGTGATAATGCTTATTGGGTTGAAGGACTAAAACATAATCTTCTAAGTGTAGCACAGCTAATCAACACTGGTTTCAAGGTTGAATTCATGAATGGTCAAGCAAGACTGCTGGATGGAAAAGGAAAACTCATTGGATCAGGCAAACAAACAAAAGGTAACTTATTTTATCTTGATCTCAGTGAATATTCATGCTTTATTGCTCAAATAGAAGAAAGTTGGCTATGGCACAAAAGGTTATGTCATGTGAATTTTGATAACATGGTAAAAATAAGCAAATTCAAGAAGGTTAGAGGCATTCCTACTTTGAAGAAACCTGATACTGGTCTATGTAAGAATTGTCAGATTGGCAAAATGAGTAAAACTAGTTTCAAGAGTAAGAACTATCAGTCTAAAGAAATTTTGGAAATTGCGCATACTGATTTATGTGGACCTATTGGAATACAAAGCTATACTGGAGATAAATTCTTTATTCTTTTCATTGATGATTATTCTAGAATGATGACTGTCATGTATTTAAGAGAAAAATCAGAAGCATTTGAAAAGTTCAAATGGTACTTAGCAAGAGTGGAAAAGGAAACAGGGAAAAGATTGAAATGCTTAAGATTAGACAGAGGTGGTGAATTCATCTCCCATGATTTTAACAACTTTTGCATTGAAAGAGGAATCAAAAGATAGGTATCAGCTCCTAGAACTCCTGAGCAGAATGGAATAGCAGAAAGAAGAAACAGATCTATTATGGATTGTGCAAGGACTCTAATGATAGAAAAGAACATCGCTATAAAGTACTGGAAGGAAGCTATCAGCACTACAGTTCATACCTTGAACCGAGTACAATTGAAGAAAGACACATTCAAAACTCCTTATGAATTATGGTATGGCTATAAACCCAATGTAAGTTACATGAAAATATTTGGTAGCAAGTGTTATATCTTAAAAGAATCCAAAAGAAATAAATTTGATGTGAAAAGTGATGAAGGAATATTCCTAGGATATTCTAGCAAAAGAAAGGCATACAAATGTCTGAACTTATCTACTCACAAAGTCATAGAAAGTATACATGTAAAATTTGATGAGTTTGCAGAAAAGACTGAAGAAGAAAGCAAAAGGGAACCTGAGAACTATAGAAGATTCGTTTACATTGAACCTGAAACATTGGCAGGCACAACTATCAATAAGGAAACTATATCTACTGAGCTGAGCACAGTTACTAAGTCACAAACCAAGTCACAGGAAGAAGTTCAAACCGAGTCACAAGAAGAAATTCAGACCGAGTCTCAGCCTGAAGTTACCGAGCAAATATCTACCAAGCCCGAGCAACCTGAAGAAGAGATCCTAGAAGACAACAGCATGAATCATTCAAAAGGCAAGGAACCTATACTAGCCAAATATGTCAGAAGACATCATACACTAGATCAAATCATTGGAAACAAATTAGATGGTACTATGACAAGAAGCAAGCTAAAAGGTACATGTCTACTTACTAACTTTGAACCTAGAAATATCAAAGATGCATTGGAAAATGAAAGTTGGATTGAAGCAATGAATGAAGAATTAGAACAAATACAAAAGAACAAAACTTGGACTCTTGTACCTAGACCTAAAGATAAGAATGTAATTGGAACAAAATGGGTATTCAGGAATAAGCTAAATGAAGATGGTCAAGTATCTAGAAACAAAGCTAGACTGGTATGTAAAGGTTATTCTCAAGAAGAAGGTATAGATTATGGAGAAACTTTTGCTCCTGTTGCAAGATTAGAAGGTGTAAGAACTCTACTTGCTTATGCAGCACACAAAAGATTTAAGGTATATCAGATGGATATAAAATCTGCATTTCTCAATGGAATTCTTGATGAAGAAGTCTACATTGAACAACCTGAAGGTTTTGTTGATCCAGATAAAAAGGACATGGTCTGCAGGTTACACAAAGCATTGTATGGTTTGAAACAAGCTCCTAGAGCATGGTATGAAAGACTCCATAACTATTTGATTCAGATTAATTTCAAAAGAGCCAATGATAACAGCAATCTGTATATTAAAGAAGGACCGGATGACAAAATTGTATTGGCAGAAATATTTGTAGATGATACTATATTTACAGGGAATGAGGATCAGTGCAAAGAATTTTCAGAGAAAATGAACAAAGAATTTGAAATGTCTATGTTTGGTTTAATAAAATTCTTTGTTGGTCTTCAAATTCAGCAAAGCAAGAATGGTATATACATTACTCAATCTAAATACATTAAGGAAATACTTAAGAAGTTTGGTATGGAAGATTCAAAACCAGTTGGTACACCCATGTGTACTGGACTGAAACTTACCAAAAATGATGATTCAAAAGAAGTTGATCAGACCCTATACCGATCTATGATTGGAAAATTGTAGTATGTAGTACATACAAGACCTGATATTGCCTTAGCAATCGGTATAGTAGCTAGATTCTCAGCAAAACCTAAGGAAAATCATATGATGGCAATCAAAAGAATCTTAAGATATTTAAGACGAGCTGAAGAATATGGTTTATGGTATAAATTTGGAGGCAATCTAGACTTAAAAGTGTTTACTGATGTTGATTGGGCAGGAAACATTGATGACAGAAAAAGCACAAGTGGTGGAGCATTTTTTCTTGGAAAAAGACTGGTATCCTGGACTAGTAAAAAGCAAAATTGCACATCTCAATCCACAGCTGAAGCAGAATATGTTGCTGCTGCAGTAAACTGTTCAAATATTGTTTGGTTTAAACAGTTATTAGAAGGTATGAAGGTTGAAATCAAAGAACCAGTTGTTATATTTTTTGACAATACCAGTGCAATAAACATTTTGAAGAATCTAGTGATGCATTCCAAAACCAAGCACATTGCTATTAAATATCACTTTGTTAGAGAATTGGTGCAGGACAAGGAAATTAGATTAGAATATATTCATACAAAAGAACAGATTGGAGACATTTTTACCAAACCATTACCTAAGGATGCATTTGTGTATCTAAGAGGTAAGTTAGGGGTCATTCCCGTATCCGAGGCTAACTAAATACAGTTTTAGTGATGCATCAACCAGAACATGATTGAAAATCAACCAGTTGATGTAGCATATTCAAGGAATCATTGCATATGAATCAGTACTTGAGGTACATTAATTTACACTGGTAATATGTGAATTGTCTTTGGCATGTGTTGTCAAAGAGGGAGTGTTTGCTATGTCTTTTCTATTACTTCAAGAAATTTTCAATAGTCAGAAGAAAGAATTTTCAGGATAAAGGAAGTTTGCTGACAGAGGGAGATTTGAATCTGAACCAAGCTAACTCTTTCAAATTTCTTATGCTATGACATATTGTGTTGCCATCAATGCCAAAGAGGGAGATTGTTGGAAACAATTGTCTAAAGGAAATTGCTACTCAAATTATGTATTGTCTTTGATGTCACACAATGTCATAGTCTGCAGCAATCAGTTCCTACCGAGTTCAGTCGGTCTGCCAGACAGGAATATTAGTGTCTACCGAGTCCACTCGGTTATCAAAGAAAATTCAGTGTTTACCGAGTTCAGTCGGTCATCAAAGGAAATTCAGTGTTTACCAAGTTCAGTCAGTCATCAAAGGAAATTCAGTGTTTACCGAGTTCAGTCGGTTATCAAAGAGAATTCAGTGTTTACCGAGTTCAGTCGGTTATCAAAGGTAAAGGATTGTCGGTGTTTACCGAGTTCCCTCGGTCTCCGAAAGATTATAGAAAGTTATGGTCACCGAGCACTGTTGGCTCTTGAAGGATTTTTGCAAATAGAGTTTGCTTAATTCAGCCGACTGTTATACTAAATAATGTCGATTTGACAAATCTAAAATCATATAAATAAAAGGTCAAATGTGAAAAATAAACAAGAAATATAGCAGAAGATTTACAGAAGAAAAGATAGGAAAGGTGTGTGCGAATTTTTGAAGGATGTTCAGATATCCTTGAGGTGCAGCATAGATTTATTCGATCAGGAAGGATCACACATATGCAGAATAGAGATCTGTAATCAGCAAGGCAGTTGCATTATTATACAGGTCATTTTTCATTGTTACCTTCTTATCATTGTAACAGTGAATTCTAAATCTCTTAACCGAGTTGGTTTAACAACCATATTGTAAATCCTCTAACAAGGCGACAATTCCATTGAATTTTTTTCAAGACCTCTTACCAGGCCACTCCTAGCAGGGTGTTTAAATCCTCTAACAAGGTCACACCTAACAGTGTGTTTTGTAACCTTTTACCGGGTTGGCTTCTAACCGGGCATCACTTCAGAAAAGTGAAAATCAGTATCTAGATACATTGGTGGTTTTTCCCATATTGGGTTTCCATGTTAAAATCGTGTGTCTCTTGTGTTCTCAATTGCTATCTTAATCATACACCAGTGCTGATGAATATCTAAAAGATAATTTTGCTAATACTTTCTGCATCTTCAAAGTTACTGCAATCTATTTACCGAGTGCTAAAACAGATAACATTGTTAAGATATCCTAAGGGATCTGGAAAGAATTAATTGTGAAGTGTTTTATGGTTGACTGATTCACCTCCCCCTCTCAGTCACTTCATCCATATTCCATCATCATGAGTCTCAAGAGCAGCAGGAGGACCCTCAAGCACTGCGGATTGAATCAGAAATAACTCTACCTAATTCTAAGGAAATATTTGAGGAAGTGTATGAGTAGGAAAGAAGGATTCAGGAACAGGCTACCATCAGGCACAAGAGAGAAAAGGAAAAGGAAGAGAGGATTAGGCAAGCTATGCTGAAAGCTAACCAGTTAAGAGAACGGCTACTTGACTTAGAAGCTATAAATTATGTGCCTATCCCTGAAGATACAAGTAAGTAGCCTATTGCTTAGAAAACTTTTGAAGAAAAAATTCCCAAAGATAAAGGGAAACAAAAAGAGAAAGGCATTTTAATCAATGAGCCTGTGAACCCTAAGGGAGATACGAACCAGGCTTTGAGATTAGAAGTAGACTTAGAGAATGCTAAAAGAGAACGAGAGTTGTTAGCCAAACAACTTGAAAGGGCGAAGTTAGAAGCTACATCATTAGAAATGAAAAAGAAAATAGATTTTCTCAAAAGGTCTGCAGGACCTGCCAACTTTGGCAATTCAAATACAACACAAGGAACAGTTACTGGAAATTGAAACAATCAGACAACTAGTGTTCCCCCACCAGGAGGTTTTAATGGTTCTGCTACCACAAATACTAATGCATCCACATCTCAGGGTGCTGGTTTTCCTAACTCAGGGATTATACATGAGAGATGTAAACAATTGGTTTTCACCAGTATACCTGGCTATCCTAATCCCATTCCTAAATAAATTAGAAAGAAACTCCCCAAATTTACTGGCAGTAATGCAATCACTTGTGAAGAGCATCTCAAGCATTTTTTGGACATCATAGATGACTATAATATAGAACCAGCTGATGTGATAATGAAATTATTTATGCAATCTCTCATAGAAGATGCAAGGGATTGGTTTAGAGCATTACCTCATGGAAGTATTGGTTCTTGGGATCAATTCAGGCATTGTTTCAAAGAGCAGTACTGTGACAAAACAAATGAGGGTTTCATGCTAAATGAATTCAACAATATCAAAAAGAATCAGAACAAGGGTTTTGTTGAATTCAATGTCAGATTTCAAAAAGCTATGCACAAGCTCCTACAAATTATCAGGTTAGATGATAAAATTTGTTTGGTTACATATTTAAATGCTTTCGATTCAAAAATGGGGTACTTATTAAGAGACAAGAATCCTAGAAACCTTGTTGAAGCTTACAAATTAGCCATTAATATTGAGAGTAATAGAAGAATATCAGGGAAGTTAGGAAGAAGAGAAGAATACAAACCAATATTCTTAGAAAAGAAGGAACAAACAAGGATTGACAATACTAAACCAAGGGAGGAAGACCATTTGAAACAAATCTTAAAGGCCCTCAAGGACCTGAAGCTAGGAGAAAGTAGAAATAATAGAAATCCTCCAAATGATAGACCCACCTTCAACAACTTTAATAAAATCCCTAAAATGCAAAACTATCCATACAATACTCAATGGAAAGATGGCAAGCCGATAGTGCCAGAAAGGAAAGATAAGTTGAGTGATAGAACACCCGACCCACTACACAAAAATTCAGTGAACATGACTGATGAGGTTCCTTGGTGTGTTGCTTGCCAATCACCTCATGATCTTCATTATTGTGTTGTCGCTCAAAATACTTCTACAGAAGAAGAACAAGAAGTTAGTAAGGAAGATTTTTATGATGAAGAAGCATGTGGCATGACATCTTCTTATATTTGTGATGATATAGATTCTGCAGAGGAAGATGAGAACCAAGATGTACAAGGATCTCAAGTTAGGAATGAGTCCTATCATCAACAAGTTTTTTCTGATGAAGAAGATTGTTGTTATGATAATATCCAATGTAACACCACAGAGAGTGGTGAGTCTATTATTTTGAGAAGACCATCTGATAAAGAGATAGCTCAGATAACAGCTGATATGGTAACTCAAGCCAAGAGAAATTACAACCTTAGGAACAGGGTAGTGGGAAATCCAACTGGTAAACCTATCGGCCTTTTTATTAAAAGCACTGAGAAGAATGATGAGAAAATGCAGGACAATTCCAGTGCTGCTGAGATTGTAAATAAATACAGGGTAAAGAAAAATGTCACCTTCTCTAAGCCCACTATTGCATATAAGGTGAAGGCCAAGCCTAATGAAGAGGTAGTTCCTGCAATACAAAAAGAAGTAAAGATACAACACAAAGATGGCACCAATCTACTTATGCCTAAAGAAAATAGACAAACCATTGTTGTCAAGCAAGATGCTACAGATTCAAGGTACACTCCAATTGACATGAGTAAGTTATTGTCACAAATCACAGTTAAGGTTCCTTTGTTGGAAATGATGAGAATAGAAGAACATAAAGAAAAGGCTTTGAATTGGGTAAGTGGTGCCACTTTTGTGGATACCCAAAATATTGAAAGAAAGGAACATGCTAAAATTTTTGATGATATAAGCTCCGAACTTAATGGAGAAATTGTTTCAGAGATACCACAAATTTATTTGGACACAAATTTTGTGAATACTGTGCCTGGAACAATTAACCCTTTCTTTTTTACCTTAATTATAAATGACAAACATCTTAGGAATTGTATGATAGATTCTGAAGCTTCTAATACTATCATGCCAGTGGAAATCATGAAATCATTAGGCCTGGAAGTGGACACACCCCATGGAAGGTGCCAAGCTATGGATTCTAGAGAAGTACCAATTATTGGTACTATTATAGCATTGCCTTACAGATTGCAGGCATATCCTGGTAAGTTGCTTACTATGAGTGTTTTGGTGGTGGATATTCCACCACAGTATGGCATGTTATTGTCAAGAAAATGGAGTGCTCAGATGGGAGGCAGCCTATAGTGTGATTTGTCATTTGCCACTTTTAATATGGATGGTGACAGTGTTAAAATCTTTAGAGAACCTAGGACCCCTCACATGATTGAAATCAATGATGACCAACTCAATTGTTGTGTAAGTGTTGATATGGAAAACTTCAAATTTGAGGAAATTCCTCAAGCAGTCAAGGAGGGTGACCCATTGATTGCAGAGCTGAAAGGACAACAAGGCAGGCTATGGAAGATGTATTTTGATGGAGCATGTTCAAAAGAGGGATCTGGCACTGGAGTTCTATTCATTTCACCATCAAGTACCACATTCAAGTACTCTTTCTTATTAACCTTTCAATGTACCAATAACACTATAGAATATGAGGCATTATCTTTAGGGATTGATATAGCTTTAAGACATGGAATCAAATGTTTGAGTGTTTTTGGTGATTCAGAACTTGTAGTAGCCCAAGTTAGATCCAAATATGCAGTGAAAAATGATAAATTGAGAATGTATAAGCATGCTATTTGGGATCAAATAGAATTGTTTGATGCCTTTAATATTACTTGGGTTAAGAGGGCTAAGAACATGATGGCTGATTTTTTAGCAAATGTTGCTCTAAGGCAAGATGATTTAACTTTGAGTGGTATCTCAATAGTTGAAATAAAAAGTAGGCCTATCATTCCAAATAATATTTATAATTGGCAAGTTTTTGAAGATGATCATGACGTTCTAAAGTTTATTCAATGCCTTGGTTCATATGAGGGTCAACTTATTGATTGCAATAATTTGTTAGAACAAGAAAATGGAAAAGATATGATTTTAGGAAATCAGGTTGTCCAACTAAATACAAACCATATACCAAAAGGTCTAATAGAAATAAAAGCATTATATACTGATCAAGATGAACACATGATGAAGGCCAGCACCACTAAAATTGATGACTTGGAGGAAATAAACTTAGGATCACATAATGCTTCTCAAAAGGTCTATATTGGGAAAGGACTGCAACCTCATATTAGGTCCAATTTGATAAAATTGTTGAGAAGATAAAAACATGTTTTTGCATGGTCTTATGATGACCTTAAGGCTTATAGACAAGACCTATTTCAGCATGAGATTCCTTTAAATGGAGATGTCAGACCATTTAGGCAAAAGCAGAGACCAATCAATCCTTTGTTAGCCCCCAAAATGCAACAAGAACTTATTAAGTTGAGTGATGCAGGAATAATTCAACCTATAAGGCACTCAACTTGGGTTTCAAATTTAGTCCTAGTTAGAAAAAAGAATAGAGATATAAGACTATGTGTAGATTTCAGAAATTTGAATGTGGCATCCTTGAAAGACAATTACTCACTACCTAATATGGAGGCAATGTTGCATAAAGTCACTGGTTGTGAATTATTGTCAATGATGGATGGATTCTCAGGATATAACCAAGTCTTGGTCAAGGAGTCAGAATAATTTAGAACTGCTTTTACAACTCCTTGGGGAACTTATGTATATGTTAGAATGCCATTTGGATTAAGAAATGTTGGGGCAACATTCCAGAGGGCTATGGATGTTGCATTTAAGGACTTCATTGATTTATTTATGGTTGTATATCAAGATGATATGATAGCTTTTTCCAAACTTGCAGAAAACCATTGTTATCATCTTGAAAAGATTTTTAATAAAGCCTTAGAATATAGAATATCCTTGAATCCAAAAAGGTGCAATTTTGATGTGAAGGAGGGAAGATTGCTGAGTCATATTATGTCTAAAGATGGGATCAAGATTGACCCAGAAAGGGTACAGGCAACACAAAAGGTCTTAGCTCGTAAAAATATAAAAGGTGTACAATCTTTCTTAGGAAAGATCAATTTTGTTAGGAGATTTATTGCTAACTTTGCCGAAATTGTTAAGCCCATAGTTAAATTGCTTAAAAGGGATGTAAAATTTTAGTGGACTGAGGAAGCCCAATAGGCATTTAATAGGATCAAAGAGGTGGTTCAGCAGGCACCAGTCCTAAAATCACCTGATTATAGCAAACCCTTTTCTCTTTTCTCTTTTGCTTCATTCCACACAATTGTTGTTGTGTTGTTGCAAAAGGATGATGACAATTATGAGCACCCCATTGCCTTCTTCAGCAAGTCATTGCAAGCTACCGAGCTTAATTATCAAATGATGGAGAAACAGGAATATGCTTTGGTAAAAGCAGTAAAATCTTTCAGGCCATATTTGGTATGTGCTAAAATTGTTGCTTATGTTCCTCACGCGATAGTAAAAGATGTGTTGACCCAAACTAAAGTCACTGGTAAAAGATGTAAGTGGATCACAAGAATACAGGAGTTCAATTTAGAGATCCAGATTACCAAACTAGTGAGGGGGTTGGGGTTAGCTAAGTTGATGACAGAAGAAAACATGGACCTGCTCCAAGTTAACAATGAATTGTCTTTGGACCAATTAGTCACAAGCATTGAAAGGCAACCATTTTATTCAGACATTGTCTATTTTCTAAAAAATGCCAAGTGCCCTGATCATCTCTCTGATAATCAGACCTTGAAATTACAAGCACAAAAGTATACATTAGTACAGGGTGACTTATACTGGAAGAGTAGAGATGGAGTCTTGTTGTTTTGTTTGGATGAGCATCAAGCAAAGAAAGTGCTAAGAGAAATGCATGATGGGGTTTGTGGTGGGCATTTTTTTGCTAAAACTACAGCTCACAAAGTCTTAAGGGCTGGCTATTTTTGGCCTACCTTGTTCAAGGATGCTCACTTACATGTAAGGAAATGTGAAAGTTGTCAGAAATTCTCTAGCAAGTTGAAATTTTCTGGGGCCTTGTCATTAAACCCGGTAAATGCAGATAGGCCTTTTACAATGTGGGGAATCAATTTTATTGGTGAATTCCCTGAGAAATCTAGTGGAGGACATAGTCACATACTTGTTGCTATAGATTATTTCACAAAATGGATAGAGGTTGTTCCTACTAAGGGAGCAACAAGTAAGGTGGTCATTGAATTCTTATTGGAAAATGTCTTGACCAGATTTGGTGTCCCTGCTACTTTGGTGATGGATAATGCCATGTGTTTTAGGTCAGAAGAGGTCATAGATTTCTGTAATAAGTATGGGATCATGATGTCTTATTCATCCCCATATCATCCCCAGGAAAATGGCCAAGCAGAATCCAGTAATAAGAGCATTCACAAGATTCTGAAGAAAACATTGGAAAAGAATAAGAGAGCCTGACACTCAAAGTTGAAACTAGCCCTGTGGGCAGACAGGATAACAATAAAGAGAGCTACAGGAAGATCTCCTTTTGAATTAGTCTATGGTTTGCAATCTAGGCTCCCTATTAATAACTTGCTCCTTATATACAATTTTGTCCAAGAAGAAGAATTAGAAGAAGAAGTATCTGACCCCATGAGAGACAGAATTATGCAATTCACTGAGCTAGATGAGATGAGAAGAGAAAGCAATAAAAATAACATTAAATTGCAGCAGAAAATGAAGTACCTGTTTGATAAAAGAACCACTGTAAGGAAGTTTCAAGTAGGTGATTTGGTTCTTCAATGGAATGCTAGGGTAGAAGATAAAGGAAAGCACAAGAAGTTTGAGACTCTATGGCTTGGTCCTCTTGTTGTCTATCAGAATTTTGGTAAAGACTCATATCTTCTAACCAATATGGATGGAGAAGTTTTTGAATTACCAGTGCATGGGAAATTTTTGAAGCCTTTTTTTCAGTTAAGGCTTTTGTTTCTATGGAAATTTCTTGTAATCTATGTATATATGTCTGCTTCCCTTTTTGCCTATTCTTTTTGTAAATAGGTCGCTTGCTTTTGGTCTACATCCCAAAGATCTGTGGTTCTTAGTTGAACTTGCATTCAAATATCCTCAATTAGATCCACTGTTGGTGCCTTTTCCCAACTCTATTTTTCTCCCCAAAATTTTGAAGAAATTTTTTATCTTTTCATCGTAATAAACCCTCTATAAAAAAAAATTTCCAACAATATTAGGGTTTATTATGTCTTTGCATCAAAAGAGAAAGAAGTAAGGGTTTAAAATCTTGGAACTAGCCGTTGCATTTTAAAAAGAAACCCTAGTTTTCTTTTTTTTTAGTGACTTTCTATTTCTTTGTTACTTTTTTGAAGTCACTTAAACTTTCTAAAATGCATGTGTGCTTTAATATTTACCTTGGTCACTAGGTCGCATGATATTCTTAGCATACTTCTCTTTATCTCCCGATCATGAGAAATCCTCTAGTCTCCAAGTCGCCAGATAAAAGAAGCATATTCTCTATCTTCCTGAGACTTAGCGGTGAATGTTAGTCGCGCAATCTTTAGATGTTTTATAATGTTCTCATGACTTAATTTATTAAGTGGACAGACTATAGTCACCAAATCTCTGAATCAGAAGTTGCCTAAGTCGGGTGATCTCAAGATAAAAGACTCATAACATAAAACATCTAGCTATTACGAGTTCTACTATAGTCACTGATTCTCCAGAAGAAAAATCAAACGGCATTCCCTTTAGTCGCTAGATCTCAGAAGAAAAGTCAACAATCTATAAAGATTAAAAAGATCTAGCAACTACCATCTGATCTCTTTAATGAACTTCTCATCTAACAGTTATGCTTTAGTCGCTAGAAAATCCGTGATGTCACTATTTCTTTCTGAGACCTAGCGACTACCATTAGATGAAGATCAGGTGGCTCATATTTAATCTTGGAGAAGGGAATGAGTTAATCAGTGATCAGGAGACTTCCTTTAGTCGCCAGTTCGCTAGATGTCTACTTCAATCAAGTGATCGCTGAATAAAACTTAAAAGGAAATAATCTTCTCGCAACTTTTAGAAAACTATAGTCGCGTAATCTCAGATAGCTAAAATTTGAAAGAATGAACTAAGCTTAGTCGCCAGATCTCAGATAGAAGAAATTTTATCTGGTGACTTACAAAAACTATAGTCATGTCATCGCTAAGAGAAGTAAATTAATAGAAGGAAAGGCTCAGTCATGTGATCGCTAGGAAAGAATTGAGAGACATAAAACATCTGGCGACTTCGAGAAACTATAGTCACCATATCTCAATTAGAAAATTATGTGGTAATGGTTTAGTCGCTTAATCTCATACTGAGGAAATACATTCCCATGACTAGAAGGAGAGACTATAGTCGCTAAATCTCAGAATATTTAGAAAGGCGCCAGATTTATTACAAGACTTCGAATTTCCTTCAGTCACTAGGTCGTCAGAAGATGAAATTTAAAAATATGTCACCTCTCGATGACGGCTGAGACATTAAGTTGCGGAGCACGCAGTCTTAACTACAGAAGTGACATTGTTGCAGGGAACCAAGTTATAATCAATTCTTCACTGTTAAAACTCAGAAGTTGGTCATTATCTCATTTCTACCAGGCGTTTGAGCAATCAAAGAGCAGAGCATTTCTAGAGAGAAGAACATTTAAGCAACCAGAGCTTTTGGTGATCACAGAGCTTATGGAAGACCAGAATTTGCAGAGTGAGCAGGAATTTTCAACAGCAATCATCATGAGCCAGACAACAGTCGGCACCCCGTCAGCCAGTAGGGAAACCGCACAACAAAAGGTTAGTTTTTCTGACGAATTCATTGAATTGCTGCCTAGTTCTACCCAAAATAAGAAGATTAGTGATGATGTCTTCTCTGATGTCTATTCACAATGTGGGGATGCTAAGACTCACAATGTATTGGCCATGAATTTGTTCTACTACTTCCGGAAGAATCAAGATAGGCCTATCCCTGTGTCTAACCCGTGGACTTCAGGGTTTGCAAAGATGATTGTCCCTGATATATTTTTTGACGTTGATCTTCTTGTCTCCTTGGTTGAATGATATGACCCCCTTTCTAAGACAATTAGAAATATGGATAGTTCTTCTTTGATAACCCTAGACAGAGGAGCGTTCATGAGGTCTTTCAGGATAGATGTCCCTATGGCCACAGAGATTAACTTGCAATCTCTGGCAAATAGATATGTGAGGGAGTCTGGGGATGTTGCAACTGCTATTCAGTCCCATGTCCCTAAGGGAAATAGAAACTATATTGCACCCATGCCAGGAGGCCTCCCCTATGCATTTAAGGATTTAAAATTCAATATGAAATACATTACATATGGGTTATGTAGAGTTCTGGGTATTCATGCTCCTAAAGAGAGGATTTCTCCTAAAATTTTGATGTTAGTAATGGATTCCCAATCATGCCACACTAGTCATGGGTATGATTACATTGGATACTATATCCAAAAGATGCATGAGGGTTTAGAAATGATAAGAAAGAAGCAATACCCTCCCAAATTTTTGCACTACTCCATGCTGATGCATCTTATCTTCTACCATAATGTAAATATGTTTAGTCTACAATATTTAAAACCTAAATTTCAATGGAATGGCCAGCCTAACCCTCTACAGTCCTGGTTAGATGTCTAGAGTCCAACGGCCCTTAAGCATAATTTTTGTATTTTTGAGAATATAATAGTAGATGCTATTCTTATCCACTTGGGTGTGAATTCTTCAAGAATTCCTATCAGAACCTTGCAACTTCTTAGACCAATGGAATATGTAGATAAGTGGAAAGATAATCATGATCACAATTGGAGTGATTTCTATTTGAGAGAAGGGTATACATTAATAAGGGTCTATGGATGCCCACAACCACCCCACATTTTGCCTAATAATATTCCCCCCAGGATTGTAGCCCTTGAGTTCATTTGGAAACTCATTCTTGTAGATAAAGAGCATCTAGTCTTGTACAGAAAGGGTACATTCACCCCTAGGCATTTCAAATTAGCCAATTTAACAATTGGAAAAGGGGCTTTTGAGAAGGTTAACACATATTTGTTATAATTTATGATGCCTGCTACACATCCTAGATTTGTTGATCCCGAGGGATTTTTGGCTGCTGCTAGGAGATATTACACTCCTACCATCCCTCTTAATAAAACTCATGATGTGTCCTATGAGGAGGACGTAGTTAGAAATATTCTTGATGAGGATGAGGCTAAGACAAGGTCTTGGTAGCTGGATCAATTATTCCAGCTAGAGAAATCCATGAGAAGAAAAGATGTCAATTTTGGAGGATTTTACCCTACTCTGCCATATCTCCAAAAATTAGAGATGTTGATGAAGAATTACAATGTTTTGATGGAGCAAGGGGAACAACTGATTGAGGATAAATTAGAAACTTTAAAAAAGAAGAAGAAGCACTCCTCATCAGAATATGAAGAAGATAGTGAAGGGGGGTATTCTATTCATAGTTACCCTTCCCAAGAACTTCCTCCTGATGCCCCTCAAGAAAGAGGGGATGAAAATGAGATAGTTGATTTGACTGAGGTTCTTGGCTCTCATAATGAGGTAGAACCACCTACTAAAAGGTAGAGATTAATGATAGGAGAGTCATCATAGGCAAGGCCTGCTGAAAAAAGAGATATGGTTGCTGCTGTCATCCCTGGCCAAACAACTTATGACCATGAAATTAGAAAAAGGGTCAGGGAGGAAAAGAAAAAGCAGAAGGAGATAGTTGAGGAAGTAGAATTTTCTCTTGCTATGTGCATAGATGAGAGAATCCAGCAGCAAGAGGATTTTCTAAAAGATGATGATTTCATCAAGACTCGTGAATTCAAAGATTTCCTCCTCTGGCACAAACAGCAGCAAGTAGCCTCCACAGTTCAGATTGGAGAAGATGGCCAGATTCCCACTGAGGCCTTAGAAGCAATAAAGGATTATGATCCAGAGAATGAAGAGATAACCTCTGAAGAGGCTAGGAGGTTAGTAAAAGATGGTAATATGTTATTATTACCTGGATGGGATTTGGCCTCTGCATTTATTATTGATCAAATAAGGAGATAGGAAGATATTACCCTAACTTTAGAAAAGCAAGTGGGAGATTTAATAAAAGGGTTCGGATATAGCCCAAAGAATAAGGCATTAGCTATGTGGAGCCTCTATCCCAAGGCCAAAAAGCCATCAATTTTGAATATAAAAGAGCAGATGGATGGGGATAAGATGATTTGGTCTATCCAAAATACAGGGGACTTAGAAATTTCCCAAATTTTGACTAATTTTTCCAAATTGAATGAAGACAAGACTAAGCAACTATCAGAAAGACATCAGAAATTGTATGATTATTACACTGCTTTGGTCAAAGACAGGGAGTTGCATATAATAAAGGAGAAAGAATTTGAAAAACTAGTTGATGAATTAAAAGTTAAAATAATAAACATGGAAGCTACACCTCCACCTCCTCCTAAAGAGGTTGTAATTGAGAAAGAAGTACAAGTAGTACATGAAGAAGGTATTTCTTCTTCAGAAGAAATTGAAGAAAGTAAAAATAAAGCAATTGTACAGACATTGCTAGAAATTCTGCAGCATAGGATTTTGAAGTTAAAAGAAAAAGTTGAGGCAATCTACGCTGCCTATCTCAAGTTGCTAGAGTTGCAACTAGAAGTAAATAATTGCATCTCAATTTTGAATTCTTTTTATGTAATTTGGTCGGTAAGGACTCCACTTTTTGAAAGGTTAGTAGTGGTACAACCTTTTAGGCCAGATATACCTGAGGAAGTACTGCAGGTAGGGGAAGAAATAAATAGAATAAAGACTCTTCTCCCATTATTCAAAGGAAAAGCCAAGTTAGTGGAAACAAAGTTAGCATTTTTGGAAGAAGAGGCCAATAAATTCATTACTAAGATAAAGGATGACAATGGTACTTTGAAAATCGCAGATCAATGGAGATCAGATTTTGATCTCAGATTGCCTAAAGGGGAAAATTTTGTCAAAATAGGTGGCAGGGTAGATATGAATAAATTTAATGACTTTTTGGATGATGCCATAAAGGCAAAGGTAGAATTTTCTAAATTCTTGGTAGATGTCAAAATAATGATGGATGCTAGATGGGAGAGGCAAAAGGCAAAATTGCAGATAGTACAAAATTTCCCATGGCCTTCAGAAGATAAAGTAGCTACGTGGGATGAATCAACAAAGCCTAAAATACCTAAGTCCACTGTAGTAGACCTTGATCTTCTAGATGATTAAAAAGGCATCCTGATGTTGACACATATTTTAAGGGTAGGGGTCATTAATTTTCTTGAAGGTTGGTGAGGGTTAGCTGAAGTTGGCGGTCACCAACTTTCTTTATGGCTACTGCAGGTTTATTAATGCTTTCAAGCAAAGGTGTCAACAACAACAGCGGAGGATGCTGCAAGCCAAGGATTCTTTGCCTTTCCACCGCCTGATTGTACTGCATTTTGTTTTTTATGCTTACGGGTTAGGGTTTTGACCATCTGAAGCTTGTTGCATTCCCATCTTTTTAGGAGAATTCCAAGATGGTCAGACCATATATATATAGTTTTAAGAGTTTCTTTTAGAGAGAGGTGAAAATATAGAACAAAAAAAAACTTGTTGCTCTGAGATAGACTTTTACAATTTTTGTTTGGTTTCTTTGAGTAAAAAAAATTTAATATATTACTGTAAATTTGGTTTCAATATGAATATAGTGCAATTTATGCCTTATACTGTTCTTGTCTTTCTATCTTGTATGCTTACTCTTGTATGTTTTATGTGTTAGGCATTTAAAATATATCTGGTGTGGCACAGATTTATGAGTTTCTTTCAATGGAAGAATTAAAATTTCTCATAGTTTGTTCCTAGGAGTAATTATATTCATGGAAATTTGATGATAATGATGTCAGGTTAAAAGAATGGTTTGTAAGGCAATCTGTTTGAAATTGTATGATATGCAAGGCATGTTAATGTATTGTTTTTGAATTTCTTTTGTAGGTATATGTTTAGATTCCTTTTTCCCAATAGATAAGGCACTGGTCTAGATTTTCTATTTCAACTTTACATTCTATCTTTCAACTCAGAAGTTAAAATAAATTTGAAATCTTCTATGATTTATTACTTTGATGTTTAAAATTTTCTTGAATATGATTGATTACGGTTGTTTCTAGGATTCAATCTTTTATTCTACTGATTCTAAAAAAAGAGAATCATAAAGGTTATCCCTCCTTAAAAGGGAGAAGGATGAGAGTCCTTATACCATTGATTTCTACTATAGTTTCAAGTCATAGTTTCTCAAAATAGTTCAGTAGGGCTATATCAAGGAAGCAAATCAGTGTCCACCTTACAAAACTATATTTACAGTCATCTATCAAGGTAATACCTGCCTGGGTGTGTGTAGAACTCAAAAATGAAGAAGGATCTTATCCAATCCTTAGCAATTAGGCTTTTCTTATAAACTTGGACCCCCTTTTATCTAAGATCTATCCTAAGACAAGAAAAACCCCTAACAGACTAAACCTAACTTTACGGGTTCCAAAATGTTCATAGTTGTAAACAAGCTAAAATGGATAAAAAGAAAACTTTTAGACTGGAATGCAAACAAATTTGGCAATATCTTCAATTCAAAACTAAAACTAGAAAAGGAATTGAGCGACATAAATTCTCAAGTAATTCAAAGAGGAATGGATGATGATCTATATTTAAAAGAGAAGAATCTACTTTTGGAATATGAGGAAATTCTAGCAAGAGAGGAAATTTTCTGGAAACAAAAATCAAGAGAGACCTGGCTAGAAGCAGGTGACAGGAATACAAAATTTGTTCACAATAGTACTAAGTAGAGGAGAAATATAAATAGAATTTAATATATCAAAGATGAAAGGGGACACATAATAAATGATCCAAAAGAAATTACCAATGAAACAGTCTGGTACTTTAATAATATTCTCAATAACTTGGAATATTCTAACATGAATAATCAAACAAAATTACATAAAAGCATTCCTAAAGTCATAACTAAACTTCACAATAAAGCCTTAACAGAGAAATTTAAAATAGAGGAGGTCAAAACCGCTCTCATGTAAATGCATCCAGATAAATCCTTGGGCCTAGACAATTTCTCTAATGTCTTCTTTCAGAAATGTTGGCATTTCATAGGGAAGGAGGTAACAAAAGCATTAGAAGGTATTAGAAACTCAGAGAAGATGTTGAAAGATGTAAACAATACCTTTATAGCCCTTATCCCCAAAAATGAAAAACCAATTAGCCTCAATGACTTTAGACATATTGCTCTATGTAACACCTTATATAAACTCTTAACCAAAACCTTATCCATCATGCTTCAAAAACTCCTTCCCTTTCTCATTAGTGAGGAACAAATAGGGTTTGTCCCTAGCAGGTCTATTTTTTATGGAGTCATCATTGCACAAGAAGCCATTCACTCGGTCCAAAAAAATAAGAACCCAAGCATGCTTATCAAGTTAGGTATTAAGAAGGCATATGACAAGGTGAGCTAGAGATTCCTATGTAAATGCTTGGAAGATTTTGGATTTTTCAAAAGTTAGATCAACCTAATTTTTGAATGTATATCTACTCCGTCAATATATGTCTTAGTTAATAAAACTCTAGAAGTTTTTTTCAGCATCCCTAGGGGTTTAAGACAGGGAGACCCCATCTCCCCTTTTTTATTCATTATCATGGTTGAAGCCTTAGGTAGGGCTATCACAAAGGAAAAAGAGAGAGGAACTATTGAAGGTATATCCATCACAACAAACATAGATCCTATGATCCATCAGCATTTTGTCGATGACACCCTGTTATATGGCACTAGTAAAAGAAAAGAGGCTAGATCCTTTAAAAAGATCTTGGATTCTTACACCAAAGCATCCGGACAAGAAATTAACTCGGATAAATTTGAAATATTTTTCTTTAACACTGATAAGAAAGTAGAATGGGACATTTGTTAGATCCTCAATTTTAAGTAGGGAAAGCTTCCCTATAGATACTTGGGCCTCCCATTGGTAAAGGATAATAGAACCACAAACATTTGGGACACTTTGATTGTGAAGATCTAGAAAACAATGAACTCTTAGAAGGGTAAATGGCTATCCTCAGCTGGAAGAGAAACCATGGTGAGCTCTGTCTTGGCAGCCATGCCAACCTATCAACTATCCTACATTCATCTCCCCTCTAACAAAATGTTAGAAATAAACAGACACTTGAGAACCTTCTTTTGGAAAGGAAGTAGGGATAAGAAGAAAATTGCCCTTATTTCTTGGGAAAATGTTTGCAAACCAAAAGATGAAGGAGTAGGTCTCAAAAATCTTGGAGATCAAGGGAGATCTCTAGGAGAAAAATTATTTTGGTGATTATTTAGAAACCCAGAGGCTAAATGGGCAGGTGAAGAGGTCCTTTTTTGGACAGATTCTTGGGGAGGATATGAAGCCTTATTTAAAAGTCTTAATAATACATCCCTAAAAAACTTCTTAGAATAGAGAAATGGGATCCTCCTCAAAGATTATATAGTTTTTAATGGAGAAGAATGGGTATGGAAATCTTTCAAAGATATAGGTTTATCTATAGCAGAGGAGAAGCTATAAACTAAAACCCTCAACAAAAGAAAGATCTCTCTAAATAACACCAAGGATACTTTAGTGTGGGATGGATCAAAAAATGGAGAGTATAAAAAAAAAGATGGATATAATCTCATCAACAAAAACCAGAAGAGACCTAAGACAAATATTCCAATCAACCTATGTTGGAAACAAGGGTTGTCTCCCCAAAGCTGGTTTTTGCACCTGGTTGGCCCTTAATTATAGACTCCTAACTGCAGATAGATTTAAGAAGTTGGGCTTCTCGTGACCTAGTAGATGCCCTCTTTGTGAAAATAGTGAAGAGGATACTGATCATTTATTTGTAAACTGTCCCTTCTTGAACCAATGTTGGAAATGGATTTTAGGAAACTTGGGATGGTCATTGGCTTCTCCTTTTTCTCTTCTTGAGATGCTCCAAGCTTGGCCAATCATTAGGAGGGATTTTATTTATGCTAACCTTTGGACCTCTGCCCCCTCTATTTTAATTTGGAAAATTTGGATAGAGATAAACAAAAGAATCTTTAAGGAAGAGAAGATGGACTGGAGGCAATTGTGTAATAAGATTGAAGCAGCCATTATAGAAAATATTAATGGTAGAATCTATAGAATTCAAAAATCAGATCTTCATATGAATCATTGGGATGAAAAAATGAGAAGAGTTTGGACAGGGCTTTCCCTACCTCCTTTTATTAGTTTAGGAGATCAAGGAATGGTATCAAAGAGGAAAGCCTGTATATAGCACCCTCCAGAGGAGGGCTAGTTTAAACTTAATTTTGATGGGGCATCTAGAGGTAATCCAGGAGTAGCAGGAATAGGTTGTTGTATTCATAACTAGGATGGGTAGAAATTGCATCCTTGGCTACTCCCATTGGAATTGAAACTAACAACTGGGCTGAATTTTTAGCATTAGTTAAAGGACTAAGAAAGGGTATCTCCTTGGGACTACAACTTTTGGAAATTGAAGGTGACTCGACAGTTGTTATTAAAACTTTAAGAAAAGGTACAACCCCTAATTGGAAAATAAATTCCCTCCTCTCCCAATACTTAAACCTATGTAAATCTTTTAAAAAGATCACCTTCAACCATATCTACCGAGAAGCCAATAGTAGAGCCAACGAACTTGCAAACCTAGGAGAAGATCGCATCTCACTACAATAAAGCTAACCTATGAGTATGAGATTTCTTTAGGGTTACCAATGTTTCTCCCCATCCCTTATCTTATAGAAATAGCTCAACCTTAAACCAACCTTTCATCTATTTTGTATATATCGCTATTTATATATAGTGACACACATATGTACAAAAAAATATAAACATTTATAAAAACATAATTATTCTTATAGACATAACTTATCTGTAGCCTGCAGCATTGTCCCATAATTCCAAATTAGAGGTTTTTGTTAGGATTAACAAGGTAGAAATAACAATTATATGCAAAAATAACCAATATCAAAAAATAGTAAACCACACAAGAGAACACAAGACACAAAGATTTAATGTGGTTCACCCAATCCCTAGGCTACATCCACCAACAGTGAGTCCAATATTTTATTATCTAGTGATTACAACCTGATTACAATCTATAATCCCTTATAGCTCAATTTCACCACAAGTACAAAAATCATACGTTATAAAATCCCTAACCCTAAGCCATATAATACAATATTTTTCCATTTTAGGGTTAGAATGAGTTATAACATGTCAGCCCAAAAAATAGCCCAATGAGGTCGGGAGGAGAAGTGTATAGTACTTTCCTAGATAGTACTTTCCTGATCAGTCACCACAAGCTAACAATCTCCCACTTGGTGACTGATCAGTATCCACACTAAAAAACCTCGCACTTGGAGACTAATCCTATAGCAATACCACTACCATATGAGGCTCCCACTGGATCGAACCACCCTAGACTCAACTGTTCCTTTATTATGTTCAGTCTAGAAGACCAATTGAAGCTGAACATGAGTTCAACTTCTCCCTTGTTACGACCTTTGTAAACATATCTGCTAGATTATCATCTATATGAATCTTTTCCATCTTTAACTTCCCATCATCCAAAACTGACCAAATGAAATGGTACCACAACTTTATGTATTTTTTCTTTGAGTGCAAAGCAGAATTCTTCACAAGATGAATGGCACTTTGGCTATATGTATGCAAAAAATCATCCTGTTGTGGATGTCCCAATTCTTCCATGAAGAATTGAATCCATATCATCTCCTTGGCTTCCTTTGTAGCAACAACGTACTCTACCTCTATAGTGGATAAAACAGCCACCTTTTGTAGTCGAGAAATCCAACTCACTACTGTCCCACCAATAGTAAATACATAACCTATAGCACTCCGCCTGCTATCTATATCTCCTACCAAAATTGAGTCAACATAGCCTTGAACAGTAGTAATAGAACCCTGAAAGTGTAGACACTTACTAGATGTACCTCTCAAATATCTAAGAATCCATTTTACTACATTCCAATGCTCAATACCAGGGTTACTCATATAGCAGCTAACAACTCCCACTGCGTGTGCAATATCTGGCCTAACACATACCATAGCATACATTAAGCTCCCTACAGCTGAAGCATAAGGTACCTTAGACATTTTAGTCTCTTCTTCTGGTGTCTTGGGACACATATCCTTAGTCAATTTCAAATGGCCAAGCAAAGGTGTGCAGACAGCTTTGGCATTCTCCATAGAGAAACGTTGCAACACCTTTTCAATATAATCAGCCTGAGATAGAGACAATTTCCTATTTTTCCTATCTCTACAAATTTTCATACCAAGGATTTGTTTTTCTGCTCCCTAATCCTTCATAGAAAATGAATGTGCTAACTGTTGTTTCAACCCCTTAATGTGATCCATGTTAGACCCAGCTACAAGCATGTCTGTTAGAGTAATAAAGTGTTTATTGATTAATTAAATCATATTGATTTAATTATTCAGTCACTTATTACCTCTTTCGACTTAAGCTAAACTTTAGGCATATAATAATTAATTATCTTTATTAATTATTATCATGCAACCTAGGGTTTTACCTTTTTAGGTTTTCTGATCTCCTTCATAAGGATTGATCTCATAATACTTTGTAACTTTTTCTGACATTTCATTATTGATTGCAACTTTTATTTTTGCACATCAAGGATTTCTCCTCTCTCGTGGATCAATGCGTTCAGGCCTCCATAGCTGTTTGCTTCTCTCTCTTTTTGTGACAGGTGTTTGCGTGCAGGTGTTCTTGGGAGCTGTGGGTTGTTTTTCATCAACTCCATCATGGTATCAGAGCTTCAGATCTGCTTGCCCCTGTCCTCTTTTTGAGAGATTCGGCCGTGTTTGTCAGATCTGCGTTTACAGAGGGTTTCCAGTCAGATCTGGGGGGCACCTATTTTTTTGGTCATCTTGGCTTCAAACGGACCTCACGGTTGCGTTCAGAGCGTCCAAGAACCCTAAGATCCATATAAATTTTGTCCAATTTGGACACAGTTGGAATCTGTGAGAAAAACATTTTGCAATCAGCCCCGGCACGGATCCCAAGGTGATCAGTATTTTTGGGTACATTTCTGGTCTAAACGGACCTCATGGTTGTGTCCGGAAGGCTCGAGATAGTCAAAAATCATATAAAACTTGTCCAATTCTGACAAGTTGACCTCTGAGGCAAATTTTTTTTACATGCCAGGGCCGTACGGCCCTGGCACGCACTCCGAGGCACAGGGTACGATTTTCAAAAAAAAAAATCATTAAAAAAAAAAAAATTTTGATTTTGGGGGGCGCCGCCCAGCGGCCACCACCACGCCGCCCAGCAGCAACCGAATAGCGGCCACCGCCCGGGCGGCCACCACCGATCCCGCCGGCCACCACGGCCCCCGCCGCCGCCCAGCTCCGGCGCTCCTCGCTCCGCTGCGTTCGGCGGACCCCGGCCCCGGCGCCGCCTCCGCCGGCCTCCGCTCCGCCGCATTCAGCGGCCCCCACCAGCGCTCCGCCTCTGGCGGCCCCACGGCCGCTCCGCCGGACCCACTGCCCAGCCCCTGGTCACGTCGGTGACCAGGGGCCCACCATTTTAGAGCCCAGGCCCGCGCTGATGTCAGCATGATGTCAGCGCATGCAAATGTTTTTTTTCCATTTGCATGATTTTTTTTTAAAAGGGCTCTGTTTTAGGGGTACCTGGGCGTTTTTTTCGCAATATCTCGGGCATACAGGATCATCATTGGGCGTGCGATATATTGTCGGAAAGCTGGTTCCGAGCCCGATCCGCATTTTCTGGTATGGTTTTATGATTTTGCCATTTTGATGCTCTTTTTTGCTGTCAAAGTCAGATATTTTCTGTGATAGTGGCGTTTCAGACCTCTTGCATTCTGGGATCCGTTTCTCTTGCATCCGGACTCCGTTTTTGGAAAATGAGATATTGCTGGAAAGCTCTTTCTGAAATTTTTTCAAATCTGATGGTTTTATGTGGTTTTATGTCTTTTTGCTGACGTCACCCATCTTCAGATCTTTCAGACACCTTCTTTGGGCCCTCTAGTGCAGCTGTTGGTTTTTTGCTCATATCTTGAGCATACGGTGTCAAAATTTGGCAAATAAGATATTGTCGGAAAGCTGATTCCGAGATCTTTCCAGATCTGAAGGTTATTTTTTCTGGTATTATATTTCTGATGGTGTTTTTCTCTGTCAAAGCCAGATCTTCAGGTTTGCACTCCGGGAGCTCTATCTGGCACATCCGGACTCCGTTTTTGGAAAACGATATATCGTTGGAAAGCTTGTTCAGAGATATTTTTAGTACTATGAGTATTTTTTCTAGATTGTGATCCAGGTTTATTTTATTCAGATACTTGCATTTTTGCAGTCTGGTGGATATCTTGGTTGTTTCAGGTCCTGGGATCTCATTTTTTACATGGGATAGCTCATATTTATCTGTAGTTCATGCTGATATAGCTTTTTATCTTCTTTGAGCAGTGTATACTTCACTTTTGTAGCATTCTTTTATGCACACGCACTGAGATAAAGTGCCATTCTCTTGCTTTGATGGGATCTTGCACATGTTTGTGCTCTTTGTACTCGCACTCCATTATAAAGTGCCAAGGGGGTTTGATGTTTGCCTTTGTTTGCCATCTTCTTTTATCATGTGAGCATTCCTCCAATGACATTAGCCTTAGGTATCTTTATATGTGTTTGTACTCTCTTTGCACATTCGATGTTTCAGATTCATCTTCATCATGCAGTTCATATTGGACGATCTTTTCAGTGTACCTGTCATTACTCCCCTGTCAGCAGTATGGGGGGGTTTCTACTGTTGGTTCTACTGCTTCCTTGGTTTGATAGTGTGAGCTATGTATTCAGTATTTGATCCTATGTACTAGGCGGTTGCAGTGGCTGGGTACCTATGCATTCCGGTGAGATGGATCACTTACCATATGGACACTCTTTTCTTTCCTATTTTTGGATGCACTCTTCCAGATTTGATTGATCAGCTCTTCAGGCTTGTGGTGTTATGCCATCTGTATCTTTGAGTTCAAGTGTTTGCCTTTGTTTGCCTCTTGATTCGAGTAGTGTTATTTGAGGGCACTCATACAGATTACAGTCTTCTCTACCTAGGTCATATTTCTGTGGAAGATCTTCTAATCATCAGTTTCTTCTTGACAGAGTTTGCAGTTTCATGCTTCAGTGATGTTGTACATGTTCATCTTTGTTCCTATTTTCTGGAACATTCCTAGTTTTGGAGGCTTCTTTCAGTCCTTCAGACTAGGCTTTGTCTCTTTTGGAGTAGAGTTTTTCCCATGTGGTTTTCTCTATTTCTCCGCTTTGTAGAGACTCTCTTTTGTACTTGGGTACCTGATCAGGCCTTTGTTGCCAGGACCCATTTGCTTTTAGTAGTTCTTTCTAGGTTTTTAGCTTCTCCCAAAGTTTATCTTAAGGGGGGGGTGTTAGAGTAATAAAGTGTTTATTGATTAATTAAATCATATTGATTTAATTATTCAGTCACTTATTACCTCTTTCGACTTAAGCTAAACTTTAGGCATATAATAATTAATTATCTTTATTAATTATTATCATGCAACCTAGGGTTTTACCTTTTTAGGTTTTCTGATCTCCTTCATAAGGATTGATCTCATAATACTTTGTAACTTTTTCTGACATTTCATTATTGATTGCAACTTTTATTTTTGCACATCAAGGATTTCTCCTCTCTCGTGGATCAATGCGTTCAGGCCTCCATAGCTGTTTGCTTCTCTCTCTTTTTGTGACAGGTGTTTGCGTGCAGGTGTTTTTGGGAGCTGTGGGTTGTTTTTTCATCAACTCCATCAATGTCATCAACATATAAACATAAAATAATGTAGATGTCATCATCCAACCTCTTAAAATAAACATAATGGTCAGAATGACACTAACTATATCCATGCTCATTCATAAAAGTGTCAAACTTAATATACCATTGTCGAGGTGCTTACTTCAATCCATATAAACTTTTCTACAATCTGCACACCAAATTCTCCTTACCCTTGACCTCAAATCCTTGTGGCTGGACCATATATATTTCTTCCATCCCAATCACCATGAAGAAAAGTTTTTTTAACATCAAGCTACTCTAAATGTAAATCTTCAGTAGCCACAATACTTAAAACAGTACAGATAGAAGTCATTTTAACAACTAGAGAAAATATCTCATCAAAATCAATACCCTTTTTCTATGCAAATCCTTTTACAACTAACCTGCTTTAAATCTTGTCTTACCTCCATCCTCTTCATTTATCATGTAAACCCATTTATTTTTTAAAGCCATTTTACCTACAGGTAACTTACATAAATCCCATGTTTGATTTTGCAATAAAGATTCCATTTCATCTATCATTGTAGACTCCCACTGAAGCTTTGTATCCACCTGCACAGCTTCATTATAACATTTAGGTTCACCAGCATCTATTAATAAAATAGAATACAAAGAGGGAGAGAATCTCTCTGGAGGTCTACTTAGCCTTGTTGACCATCTAACATTCACTGGGGTGTGTGGTATTTGTTGTTGCTATTTTTGTGAAGCATAAGGAATTTTTGAAACATTATCATTTGGAGTATCATCCAATACTACATAATCATTTTCTTTTCTTCTCATGCTGCTACAATAGATCTTTGTACAATACTTTCTCATTGATATGACATCCCTGCTTCTTACAATTTTATGATTTTCAAAATTCCAAAGCCTATAACCAAATTCATCAATGCCATATCCAACAAATACACATTTCTTTGACTTAGCTTCCAGCTTGGTTCTATTTTCAGAATCTATAAGTGCAAAAGCTTCACAACCGAAGGTTTTGAGAAAAGAATAACTCACCTTCTTACCACTCCATGCTTCCTCTGGAATACCATAGTCCAAAGGAGTAGAGGGGTCTCTATTGATTAAATAAATAGTAGTTTTCACAACCTCTCCCCACATGTTTTTGGGTAGCCTAGCATGCAACCTCGTACTCCTTGCACGCTCCATTATTGTCCTGTTCATGCGTTCAGCCACTCCATTTTCTTGTAAAGTCCTTGGTATAGTTTTATGCCTACGAATACCATTAGAGGAACAATAATATTCAAATTCTGTGCTACAATACTCACCACCATTATCAGATCTAAGACATTTTAACCTTTTACCTATCTCATTCTCAACCAAGCATTTCCATTTCTAAAAGTTTGAAATACATCATCTTTCTATCTAATGAAATATATCCATACTTTCTTAGTTGCATCATCAATGAATGTAACATAATACTAAGAGCCACCAAGAGAAGATACCTGAGCTGGACCCCATACATCTGTATGCACAAGCTCTAATTTTTCATCTTTCTTTTCCTTCCCACTCTTTACAAAACTGGCTCTCTTTTGCTTTCCATACACACAACTTTCACAAAAATCCATATTAACACATTCCAGACCTGGTAGAGCTTTCTTTGAATGAAGTAATTTCATACCTTTTTCACTCATGTGCCCAAGTCTATTGTGCCACAGTGTTGTTTTAGAATCTCTAGCAATTGGTCTCTTCTTCTACCTGCTCAATTGCAGCAACTGTTCCTAAACATTCTTTTTTCTCTGAAACAATTAAAGTAGAGGGAACAGTATGACCTATACAAAGATATAAGGTGCCTACTTTCACACCTTTTTCTACTACTAAAGAACCTTTTGAAACCTTCCAATTTTTATCATTAAAAGTAACTGTGCAACACTCATCAGCAAGTTGCCCTGCTGAAATTAAATTTCTACTCACCCTTGGAACATGTCTTACCTCTTGTAGTAGCCAATGATTCCCATTGTGCAACTTAATTTTGATTTTCCCTTTTCCAACAATTTGACAGGGTTCATTATCTCCCAAATAAACTAGCTTAAAATCCCCTTGGACATAATCAACAAAATAACCTCTATGGGGTGTAGCATGAAATGAAGCCCCTGAATCTAATACCAATGAATCATCAACATTTTCTAAAGACAAGAGCAAAGCATCCTCTTTGGATTTTTTACTTACCACATTTGCCTCCTTGTTTCCATCATGTTTGTCTGCTTGATCTTTTTTTCGAGACCAGCAATCTTTCTTCTTATGTCCTAGTTTTCCATAGTACCAGCTGTCGCTAGGTCCTCTT